>JAJIBD010008792.1:0-36757 GCA_021461705.1 Cryptotis parvus
AGGAAGGCAGGCCACACTTTATCACAGAAGAGAGTTCAACCTAAAGATTATGAGAGATAGGGATTGACATTATATATTTTTGGAAGAATTAGTCCATCAACTTCATTTAATTATTTTCAATGTCTATTCAGTGTTGGGGTATGCTGGGAGCATAAGGCCTGATCATTGTGCAGGACACTTGTGCCATTTTAAGGCAAGGATGATATCTTTTCCTGGTTCCATCCAGTCCCACAATGGGACCCTCTTTTGGGGCATGAAGAAATAAAATCAATCTAAAAGCTACTGAGGCTTATAGTTAGGAAATACAGTAGAAGCCCAGGAGTAAATAATTCAGAATTTATTAACTCACAAATACACTGCCCCAACTATCTTCCTGTGCCTATACAAAAAAATCCCTTAGCATAAGCATATGCAAAAAATCTTATAGGACAGATAAAACAATCCCTCATTAGCAAAACAAAAACCTAGGGCTGGCAAGTAGGGTGTGACCCAACCGTTTCTGATACAAAAAGTAAATAGAAAGGTTACTAAAAAGGAAAATTACAGATCAGTACCTCTGAAGAATTGGGTACAAGCATCCTAAACAATGTTTTAGCAAATTAAATTAAACAGTACATCAAAAGACTCATAGATCATTAGCAAGTGAAATTTATTTCAGGAATGCATGTATATTCCAAGAAATATATGCCCCAAAACTCCAAACAAAATCTCTCAACAAATTAGGGAGAAAAGGAACTTACTTCAACATAGTAAAGGCCATATCCAAAAAACCCACAGCTAAAACCATACTCAATGGCAAGAAACAGAAACATTTTCCTTCTGAAACCATGTATAAGCTAAGGATAGTCACTTTCATCATCATCATTAATCAAAGCATTGGAAGTCCTAAGCAATTAGGCAATTAAATGAACTAAATACATTTATATTGGAAAGAGGATATTAAACTATCATTATCTGTAGATGATATGATAATAGAAACAGCCCTAAAGACACCCATGCATGTGCATTTGCACACACACACACACACTCACATACACACACACCAACAGCAAACCATTATAGGCTTGGGGAATGCACTTAGTTATAAAATGCACTAACTCAAAAAGCTCGAGACCTTGTTTGATTCGTGGTGCTGCCAACATACCCCAGGCATGGTGCCAGTGTCCCTGCTGTCTTAGACCACCAATACTTCAGAGTTCACAGGGGTCACAGAGCACTGTACCTAAAGTTTGACACCCTGGATAGCTCTTGGGTTGGATGTGTAAATGCCGCAACCAGGTGTGCCACTTTCGATGAAGAGCACAACCAATGTGATAGTATCACAACCAAGTATGTGTAGCTTTGATAATCAAAAAACAGCAAAGAGAAAAGAGTAGGGGGTGGTAAATAAAATTGAAAATTTGTAGAAAAACAATATAAAATAATACATTTTCCACTATAGTTCACTGAAGTCTTAAAGTTGAAGTGTCATTTATACTGTACAATGGCTTAGTTTACAGGCTGAAGATGACTTCTTTTTGTTCCTTGTATTGTAAGTTAAGTTCGAGGAACATGATAAATAATGAATGTCATTTTATGTCTAGGGGATGTGACTCAGCGATTGAGCACCTGTGGCATGAAGTCACGAGCCTGATTCCTGTCGCCACCAAATTGTCTAGTGTCAACACCATAACCAAGAGGGTGATCACTGTAACCAACTCTGAAATCCAGAGTACCACCATCACCATCACCACCACCACAAAGGGAAAGGAAGAGGAAAAAACCCCAACAATATTAACTTCATGGTTATCTCCTTTGCTACAGTGAACAGACTTTTAAAGCTTTCAAAACAGAATTGTGGGAGAACACACACTAATGAGTGCTGGGTCTCTGCACGCCCAGACCATTTACATCTGCTAAGAGCCATTTGCATTTTTGCCTCGAAGCTCTCATGCAAACACAATGGGAGATAGGGGGTGGGATTGGAAAAGACAGTTTGATTTTATAACTCTTTGAATGGTAGAATATTCTTACCATGAATTCTATGTTCGATGGTCAAAATATTTCTCTCATAACTCCCACACATTATCTCTGGGGACTGGACATATTCCAGGATGACCCTGGCTGTGTTTGGATCCTCCTTTAAGTATATAGTTCTAGTAAGATCAAGGAGGGAAGAATGCTAAGTTTGCCTCCCACACAAGCGAGCATAACTATGCTCAGTAATCCTAAAGGCAGAGCATGCAACATCATAGATATGAACCTTGTGAGAGTTTGGAGAATATTATAGATATGGACCTTGTGAGAGCTTGGACCTTATGAGAACTAGCAGTATAATGCTCATGGTTAAGATATAATGCTTTTCCCCATGTACTAAATCCTGAGCTGCTTTTGTGCTCAGGGATGTCTCACCCTTCTCACGGCACCTTGCAAGGGAGCTTCGAGAAGCAGGAACTTGGCCCTGGTAAATTAGCATTTGTAGTGCCTGGGCTAGGTGTGTGATCCTGGTTTTTGTCCCTGGATAGTGCAACCCATGAAGGGCTGGCTAGAAGCCTTTGGTGGGCTTTGGGGGCACATGGTTAGAAGTTTGGTCAGAAGCTAGAGGTTTGGGACTTTCCCCATCTTGGATTGTATTAGCAGTATTTGTTCACTTATTGATGATAAGTAAAAGTCTTTGGAACTTGCTGAACTTGTGAATTCTGTCTGTCCACTGCTGGCTTTGGAGATAAAGGGAACTTGCTTCCCTCCTTAATGTTAGGGATCCCAAGCATTCCCTAGCAAGATTCATAAGACTTCTCAAAATTAAAATAGCTTATTTCAAATATGAGCTGAAAAGAACAATTATGCAGCCTTTCTCTGGGGGGATAAAATTTGCTCCTTTTTCCCCCTTTAAAACTCAGATGGCAGGTTCTAGCCATGGCCTGCCACCCCAGCAGAACCTCACAACAAGCCAGACCACCCTCCCCTACTCCATAGGGCCCACCATTTGCCACATCCGGACTTCCCTCTCGTCACAACTCCACCCAGCAGACCAGACTATCACAGCCCGGATCATCGACAGCCACCCTACAGCAGTTTTTTTTTTTTCAATCCGGCCCAGGTATGCTGAACCAGAGACTCTCAGACATGGGGCAGAGCTGCTACTTGCTCTCCCTGTGCCCAGCTACTCGTGAGGCCCCCGGGAGGCATGGTGGGTTCCTAGCCCTGGCCTGCCACCCCAGCAGAACCTCACAACAAGCCAGACCACCCTCCCCTACTCCATGGTGCCCACCATTTTCCACATCCGGACTTCCCTCTCGTCACAACTCCACCCAGCAGACCAGACTATCACAGCCCGGTTCATGTGGCCGCTAGTGGCCACGTGGTTCATCAATGTTTTATTTAGAGGTGACTACAACAGTATGCCACCCGCACGGCAAGCCTGGCAAGCTGCTCGTGTAGTAATGATATGCCAGTTACCAGTAACATTTATATTTGGTCATTCCCATGACCTAATATAATTGTTTGAGGCTCTTTATGTTCCTGGAGCAAGCAGATGCCCTTGGGTTCTACTAGCATGAGACAGGGCATATGGAGATATTACTGGTGCCCGCTCTAGCAAATAGATGATTAACGGGAAGATAGTGATAGTGATATAGAAAACTCAGATTACCTGCCCTCGCGGTATTGCAGGCGTGGCTGTGGTGCCGGGCTGCATTGGCAGGTGGCAGACAGGAGATAGGCTTGTCTACACCCCAGGGCTCTGCCCTGTGGGCCCCTGGATGGTGGATGGTCTGACATAGGAAGAACAGTGCGCAGCCACGTAAGAGGTTTAGATAACAAAGTAGGCTAGGACCAGGTCCTTCCCAGGATCTTTCACATCTGTACAACATAATGATCGTTGTAGTTGTAACAAACTGGGGAAGTTGATGGGGAATGATTTCACATTAGAAATCACTACTGAATATACACATAGATAATTGCATCATAAACCGTAAGGCAAGTCAAAAGGTGTAGGAGAAGAGAGAAAACTACAGGGACAGAAATAGAGATAGAGAGAAAGATGAGAGACTCAGATGCATGGGGGAGAACTGCCATCCAGCAATCCCCTAGCTCAGCTGACCATGAGGCTCCCAGGAGGCAAGATGGGTTTTGGGAGTGGGCCCATCACTTCTGTAGGGCCTTGGAAGCAGCCGATAAGACTCTCTCACCATAATATCCACCATTATCACGGTCTGGACTGCACAGGTCATCAGAGCTCACGCAAGAGAGACGCTGATCTCAAGACCAGCTCAGAGCAGTCGAGTTCGAGCCCAGGTAGGTGGCTCTTGAAGGCAGAAGTCACCGGGCATTGCTGGAGATAGAGCTGGGGTACCTCTTCCCCTGTCTAAACCATCCCAGAGGCCTGGTGGCCCCGACATTTTTGTGGTATACAGACCCAGTACATCAAACTAGTGGAACCAATCATGTTCTAGAATATATTACAATCTTCAATGTGTAAGAAAGGGAAGTGAGGAGAGAGAGAGAGAAAGAAAGGAGATAGAGAAACTGCCATGGAGGCAAGATGGGGGAAGGGGGAGGGAGGTGGGGACATTGGTGATGGGAGAGGGGCAGGGGGTGGATGGATGGGTGTTGGAACACTGTAGAACCCAAATTCAAACGTGAACATCTTGTAATTGTATATCTAACAGTGGTATAATAAACTATTTAAAAAACCCTCAGATGACAGGGGGCTGGAGTGATAGCACATCGAGTAAGGCATTTACCTTATATGCCGATGACCTGGGTTCAATCACTGGCATCCCATATGGTCCCCTGAGCACCGCCTGGAGTAATTCCTGAGTGCAGAGCCAGGAATAACCCTGAGCATTGCAAGTGTGGCCCAAAAAAGCAATAAATAAATGAATGAATAAATAAATAAACTCAGATTATAGCAGTTGGTTCCAGTCTAGTGGAAACGTATATCCCAAGCAATCTAGGTAGAAGTATTGTATGTATGTATGTATGTATGTATGTATGTATGTATGTATGTATGTATGCATGTATTTATTTATTTATTTTGCTTTTTTGCATCACGCCCGACAATGCTCAGGGGTTTCTCCTGGCTCTGCACTCAGGAATCACTCCTGGCGGTGCTTGGGCCAGTATGGGATGCGGGAATCGAACCCGGCCGGGCGGCATGGGCTGGCCGCATGCAAGGCAAACGCCCTACCTGCTGGGCTATTGCTCCAGCCCTGGTAGAAGTATTTTAATATTAATATGCATCATTTTGAGCAGCACCCCAGCTTGCGCTTTCTTTTTCTTTCTTTCTTTCTTTCCTTCCTTCCTTCCTTCCTTCCTTCCTTCCTTCCTTCCTTCCTTCCTTCCTTCCTTCCTTCCTTCCTTCCTTCCTTCCTTCCTTCCTTCCTTCCTTCCTTCCTTCCTTCCTTCCTTCCTTCCTTCCTTCCTTCCTTCCTTCCTTCCTTCCTTCCTTCCTTCCTTCCTTCCTTCCTTCCTTCCTTCCTTCCTTCCTTCCTTCCTTCCTTCCTTCCTTCCTTCCTTCCTTCCTTCCTTCCTTCCTTCCTTCCTTCCCTTCCTTCCTTCCTTCCTTCCTTCCTTCCTTCCTTCCTTCCTTCCTTCCTTCCTTCCTTCCTTCCTTCCTTCCTTCCTTCCTTCCTTCCTTCCTTCCTTCCTTCCTTCCTTCCTTCCTTCCTTCCTTCCTTCCTTCCTTCCTTCCTTCCTTCCTTCCTTCCTTCCTTCCTTCCTTTTCAGCTATGCTAGGGGTTACTCCTGGCTCTGCATTCAGGAATTACTCCTGGCAGTGCTAAGGGGACCAGATGGTATGCCAAGGATCGAACCCAGGTAGTCACATGCAAGGCAAACACCCTCCCTGCTGTACTAGCACTCTGACCCTCACACACAGGTTTCCTGACAGTCTGCAGATCATGTCCATGCTCATAGTAGCTAGATGCTGACTCTACTATCTGCTCATAGTAGCTAGATGCTAAATATTGCTGAGAATTCAGAAGGGTTTCCAGCTGGTTACTGCCAGAGACAGGGACCCCTGACTTGGAGATACCATCTTCCCTTTTTGGTCGGAGAACACACTTCGTTTGAAAACCATCTATGAGCATTTCTAAAAGAGGAAGGAGCCTGGGTGGCTTCCAGACTATCGGTGAATTTCTCTAAGGACAGGGTGCGGTAGTTGGCTCTGCAATTACCTTCAGTGACGCGTTTGAGAACAGTAGCAGGGCAAGAGTGGGGAATTGCGATGGCACTGCAGGCCTGCCACTGACCTCTAGAGGGTGCCAGAGCCTGAAGATGGGGAACCCGAGAAAGTACTTTTCCTAAGCAGAATTTATAGCCCGCCCAGAAGCCAACGCAATACACCAAAAGGATACAGTAGTGCTCCACCAGGTGAAGCAGAACAAGCAGTATCTAAAATGAACGAATGAATGAACGAATGAATGAATCAATCAATCAATCAATCCTCCCTTAACAGTACAAGCCAAGTAAGTGCCTCTGTGGTGGGGGATGGCAATGAGGATGGTGTCAGGCTCTTGGACTAGGGGTTAGCTGCGAGGTTACCTAGCAGTAGGATCCTGGGTTGGCGATCCCACACAGATGTCATGAAATATGTTTCTTTTGAAACTTTCTAGGAGTAATTCAAAGAAGAATGAGCAGAAAGGTGTGGAAGCTCAGACTGAGAATAAAGGTGTGGGAGGAAGGATTATTTTCAGGTGTGCGCAAGCCAGAAACAAGTTAAGGTAAAAATACGCTTCCCTCGTGTTGGAGAGCAAGGACTGGAGTTAATACTCAGGCACGAAGTTCTTGCCCATTCAGGCTCCAGCCCGTTGCAGTACTACTATCCTGATTTATTCTGGCTGCGGTGCTGTGCGGGGCAGGTGAGTTCCCTCCTCCTGGACCTCCCCCCCATCCCCCTATACACACAGCGTGTGTGCCCACGCTGCACAGCACTGCCGGGTAGGACTGAAAAGAAGTCTTCAGACATTAAAACACTGTCATCACCTACAACACCTAGGGTCGTGGAAGCTCCGCAGGCTGGGTATTGTCTTTTTGTGTCACGCCCAGCAATGCTCAGGGGGTTTCTCCTGGCTCTGCACTCAGGAATTTTGCAAGTCAAACGTTTGTGCAAGGCAAACTCCCTACCCACTGTATTATCTCTATCATCCCTGTAAGAGACATATTAAAACAAAGTGACATTAAAGTTGAAAACTGTAAGAATGGGAAAGCCAAAGTCATACTAGCAAAAACTAATAGAAAAAGAAGGTTGGAGTGGCAGACGCATGAGAGAATTCTGAAATGGCTTTTAGAGCTCAGTCTTGAGGACCCAGTGCTAAAATATGGTGACAATTGAGGACCTTTGTTGGAGACTGCTGGGTTCCCTGACAAAATCCAGGAGCAGGGTCAGGGATCCCCTTCTGCCCCAGGGATCTGTGGCAGGCGGACAGAGAAAGACGCAAGAATCTAGCAGAGTTTCAAAAGGCTTTACTCACACTTATTCTGTTATACAATTCAACAATAGGAAAACCCCAGACTTTAGGTTCCTAGCTGGGCCCTGGCCACATGTCGGTTTAAAATCCTAGGCCAAGATGGCCGCTACCATGTGCTAAGGCCCAGCAGGGAAGAGAATAGAGAGAAGAACAGAGGCAGAGAGCAAAGAGGAAGAAGAGAGAAAAAGCAGAAGAGAGCAGGCTACAACTTTTATAACTTTTCAGCCCTGACCAACCCACATCAACGGAATGCAGTTAGGGTCAATCTACTTCAAGTAACTTCTCCCAGGATCTCACCTAATCCCATTGAAATGTTAATATTGCCCCAGCCAAGGCTGCAGGCTCTAGGTTCTCTAGAAGATCCTATGCAGATGGGGGAAGGGAATGTATCTGTACCAATGGATATTCTACAGCCAGGTATATATTTTTCCAAACCTTCACAAGATTCTCATCTTTACTTCATAGCTTCATAGTTGTTTTTATATTAGCCTTTAGTCTTATTAGAGGTCCATGCTTGCTTGCTTGGAGGCAAACAGTATTTCTTTCTGGTCTAATTACTTAGAAATCCAACATGGCCAGGTAAATATACTGGTAAGATCTATCTAGTCCCATGATGATTTTGGTAGCATGAGAGAAAATATACCAGCTAACATAGAATACATGGTAAGATATACTGCCACAAAGCCACAAACTATTTTCTGCCCCTATCGACAAAGTGGCCTCTAGGAGATAAATCCAATCAAGGTGCAGAGGCTCTAGGCAACAGTGTACTGCAACAGACCCTGAAATGTAAAGTGAGGTACACTTGTAAAATGACATACTAAGAAGTGGTTAGACTTTTTCCAAACTTACAAAGAGCAAAGTAGTGTGTCCTAGAGAGCGTTGTGGGTTGCTGTGTGCTCTTCCACTGGCATGATCATTGGGGAGGGTGGGGTTTCCCTTCAGCTCCTCAGAGCTTCTTCTAGAGAGTTTGATTTGAGTCCCTAGAACTAGAGGAGTATGTGGGCTGTATGAGAAGCTGTGACTTGCTTGACTTGATGCAGCAAGTGACAGCTGTATGAAAGCTGAGACAATGTGCATGTTTCTTATAACCCAATAGTACACCTCAGGATGCGGGTGGGGGGAGAAGTCGAGCCAGGATGGTGGGACTGGCCTGAAGTCAAGAGCAACCTTCCTGGTAAGGATGCCAAGAGGGAGGCTGGAACCTGTTTCAGCAGTAATTCAGTGGGCCCTAGTACTGAGGGAGGGCAGTGGTGTCAGCCAGCTGGTATCAAGGCGGAACTGTGGAATAATTCCACAGGGGAATTTCTGGGAAACCATAAAATTGTTCCTTAAAAGAATCAGCATCCAACACACAACAATTCAGAAAATTAAAACCTTCACCCTTTCCCAGCCCCAGTCTTGAAGGAAGATGGACATAGAGAGACATTGACCACTTTCTTTGCTCTGTTGTATACCTCCATGGCTGGAACAGACCTAAAATTGCTAAGGCAGATACTGGGTAAGATAAAGATTGGAGTCTTTATTGTCAAACTGGATTGGTCTCTACATGTCAAAACAGAAAGACAGGAGAGCTGAAGTAGCACAGGTCATATGTCTAGCATATGCCCTAGCCTGGCTCAAACCCCAGTACCACATGGTGAGCCTGGAGACCCCTTGACATCATTGGGGAAGCTTTGGTGATCCCAAGTAGCAAGTATTCACAGGCTAACTTTGAAGTACAAGCCGAGGTGGTGAATATCAATAGAGTAGCCCCATGACCCTGTCAACCTTGATTGGAAGTCCCCCAAAACAGACAATTACAAAGCTGTTCATGATTGGGTTTTAGTCATACAATGTTGCAACACCCATCCCTCCTCAAGTGCACATTTTTCACCACCACTGTCCCCTGTTTCTGTCCCTCATCCCACCCCTCCTGCTGTTATGGCAGGCACTCTCTCTTTCTCTATTCTTTTGTGCATTACTGTTTGCAATACATGCATTGAGGGGTTATCATGCATCCCTTTATCTATTTTCAATACTCAGTTCTATTTTAGCACTACCATTTCTAACTATTATTGGGAAAGTGATCTCTTCTCTATCTTACCTAACCTTTGTCCCCCCCCCCCCTTGACACTTGTGGTAGATTCCAACCCTTGACAGGTCATCCTGGACCCTGTTTTTCCTAGGCTTGGGTATTTGTCTCACAATATTTCTTAATTATATCCCACAGATGAATACAGTAGTCCTATATCTTTTGACTAATTTCACTCAGCATGATAATCTCCACGTCCATTCATTAGTAGGCAAATTTCATGACTTCATTTTTCTGAACAGCTGCACAGTATTCCATTGTGTAGATGTACCATAGTTCTTTATACTGTCTTCTGTTCTCAGGCATTCAGGTTGTTTCCAGGTTCTGGCTATTGTGAATAGTGATGAAATGAATACAGAAGTGCAGATAGGGTTTCTGCTGTGTGTTTTTGGGTCTCCAGGGTTTATTCCCAGAAGTGGTATTGCTGGGTCAAATGGAAGCTCAATTTCTAGTTTTTAGAGGAATGTTCATATTGTTTTTCAAAAGGCTGGACCAGTCAGCACTCACACTAACTGTGAGTGAGAATCCCTTTGTATTCGCATCTGTGCTAGCACTGGTTGTTCTTGCACTTTTGGATGTTTGCCCGTCTCTGTGCAGTGAGATGATATCTCACTATTGTTTTGATTTGCATCTCCCTCATGATTAATGAAGGAGAGCATTTTTTCATATTTTTTTTGTCATTTGAGTGTTTTCTTTGAGAAAGTCTCTGCTTATTTCTTCTAAAGAGTCCACAAAAAAGCTCCTAGAAACAATAAACCAATGCAGAAAAACGACCATCTACAAAGTCAATATACAAAACTTGGTCACATTCCTATATACAAAGAGTGAATCAGGGGAGAAAGTGATTAAAAAATTGATACTATTTAAAAATAGCATCCAAAAACATCAAGTATCTAGGAATCAGCTAAACAGAAGACATGGGAGATATATACCATGATAACTTTAAATCACTCGAGAAAGAGAAGATACCTTAGGAAGTGTGAAAGTATCCATATTCATGGATTGGAAGAATAAATATTATTAAAATGACTATCCTACTTAAGGCTATTAGATTCAATGCAATCCATACCCAATTCAGATATTATTCCAGAAAAGTCAACAATAAAGTGTTTGTGGGATCAGAAACCATACCAAAATATGAGAAATTTGTAGGTAGTTTATTACCTAATTTGGAACTGTATTACAATGCTATAATCATCAAAACTGCATGGTACTGAAATAAAGATAGGCTCTGTGATTAATGGGTCAGAATCATATCCAGTGACAAAATTCCATATATATGGATAGTTAATTTTCGATAAAGGAACTGAGAACATGAAACAGAAAACATATAAGACTCTTCAATCAATTGTTCTGGTAAAACTGGATAACTACGTGTAAGAAATTAAGGCTGGATCTGTTGGAGGACAGATTTAGCTAATCTGGGAGCTTTGTTGTTTTGCCCACACCCAGCTTAATCTACTTAAGTCAAGGTTAATTCTAATGAGATTTCTCTTCTATGTAAACACTGCTAGAGGGTGTGGCAGTTACACAAGTCACCTTGATTGAATAACTTCTGACTTATACATCTACTAAGACTTCTATGTTTTTCTAGATTGGGCACAGCTCCTCTTTATACTCACTGCACCCAACGTGGGACAGTTAGAATTTACCAGGAGACTACCACCCTGGCTACGTTGAGACTATAGGGAAGACTATAGGAAGGATCATACTAGTTTGCTCTAAGCAGGCAAGAGTGACCCTTTCAGTACACGAGAACAAGATACTCAGAATCACCCTGGTGCAGATAATAATAAGAAGGACCTTGTGGGTACCATCTAGATTACATGAAGCTCATGAAGTTAAGATGTATTACTTTTATATCAGCCCCCTCTCTCTCTCCAGTGTTTTACATAAGAGATAATCTCAGGATTAGTCCTTGGTGTAACCTTTGTTTATACCTGCAATAGGGTGTGGCACTACACTCTGTTTAGGGGTTCTTTGTTGGCATGACAACCTCCCGATTGGATTACTTTGGTGTATATAAGGGGGCTGACTTGAGGCCCCTTCACCTTTTGCCTTTTTGGTTCCTCAGCCTTCAGCTTTTGGCTCCCTGCGGCTTTTGGCTTTTTGGCTTTTGGCCTTTTGCTCTTTGGCCTTTCGCCTCCTTCTGGGTAGGACTCAGCTCGGGTGACATCCTCTCTCTCTTTGGTGGGAGACTTAGGCTCTTTTTGTATGGTCTAAGTTCGGACCAGAGCTGAGAGTTTGTTCATTATATTGGATTGCTGTGGAAGAGCTTTTGTACTATTAAAAGCCATTTTTGGAACTGCACCGGATTCGTGAGTTTTCATCCTGTTCTCCGGCGTCCTCGGGAGGTAGAAGACAACCTCTGTCCTGACACTGTCGGGGACCCCGCGGCGTTCCCGACATGGATCTATATCTTTTTTTTTTTTTTTTTTTTTTTTTGCTTTTTTGGGTCACACCCGGCGATGCTCAGGGGTTACTCCTGGCTCTGCACTCAGGAATTACTCCAGGCGGTGCTCGGGGACCATATGGGATGCCGGGATCGAACCTGGGCCGGCATGGGCCAGCCTTGTGCAAGGCAAATGCCCTACCCTCTGGGCTATTGCTCCGACCCCTGCATCTATATCTTATACCTCACACAAACGTCAGTTCAAAACGGGTCAAAGACTTTGAGATCTGACCAGAAACTATAAAGTGCATTGAGGAAAATACAGGTAGAGCACTTCAAGATTTGGACCAAAAAAGGTGTCTTCAATAATCTGATAACACTGGCAAATGCAACAACAACAAAATAAACAGATGGGACTACATAAAATTAAAGAGCTTCTGTATTTTTTCTTTCTAAAAAAGTTATTTTGGGGGTGACAGAGAATGCAGTAAGGTACTTGCCTAGCATAGAGAGATTGGGCAAGGGGCCCTATCCCCCATTCCATGAAAGCCTGGAGAATTCAGTCACAGAAACTTGCATACCTGGAATTTTCAAATTCACTCATGATGGGGGGCTTGTCTAAGCAGCAGAGTCTGGCCTGGAACATGGCGAAGATTGTAGGAGTGGAAGTCTTGAGGCTGCTGGATTCATTGTTGGAATGGGCCTTCCCCAAACCTGTCCCCCTCTAAATTGTCCCTCTGTTCAGTCTGGCCCTGGGAGGACCGGAAGCATCTCTGCCACCTTCTGATCACTTTCAAGATTTATATAACCTTTATCTTCTTAAAGTCAAAGTTCTTCCATCACTGCAAGCTTACAATAATTAAAGTGTGATTCAGTCAAGGCATTTCTGTAAAAGATGAGCAAATCGCCTTTAATTCATCATCTGTTGTATTGCAGGAAGATATCCTATCTTGGAAATCAAATAAAGTAAAATTGCCTAACATGGCATCTGGTACATAGTAATAGATGACAGTCTTCAGTAAAATGCAATCAAGAATAAGGAATCTATATTCCATTTCATTTTCTTTCAAGAGCAGAAAATGAAAGATGGAGGTAACAAGCAATAGAGGACATGCATAGTTTGTGCAAGGCCCCGAGTTCAATCCTTGGTACTACATATCCCCTTGAGTAGTGCCACAGATCACCTTTGTAGCTCCAGTAGGGCCAGCTGTGGCTTTAGTGGCTCCGTGGAACAATCAGGCTGAATTATTCAGTGTGGCTGCTGTCAAGGCCTGTGAATACCACTGGTGGCCCTATTGATGGACTGATCTTTGGATAGATTCTGGCAGTGCTTAGGGAACTATACACTGTTGGGGATTGAACCCAAAAGTTCTTGATTGCAAAGTATGTGCTCTAGCCTCTTGTGTTTTGGTCCTATGATCCATTTTTTTGAATTTAAAGAGCAGAAAGTTAATCTACTTTGTAAAATATGCCAATTTAACATCAAAAAGTTCAGTAAACATTGCCTGATAATGGTGACTGCCATGCCAATAAAGTGATAGCAACAGAAGAAATGATTGACAAGATGACATATAAATGTAACAACTGAAATCAAGTGGCCCAGAAAAACATCAATGTGGATAATGGATCTAGTAGATTATGACTAGGATCTGATAGTAGCAGAAAGATTGAGATACCATGATCAGACACTTGGCTCAATCAGTCCTGCATAAATACCATGTATATTTCAGAACAAAAACAAGCATGCATAGTGATAGCCATCAACCAGACAATAGATAAATATCTTGTATGTATACATTCATATAGATCCTGAAGATCTATTGGCTGTTCTTATACAAAACAGGTACCATAATACTTAAATATGAAGGACATTGACAGATTTGTTTAATCTAACTTCAGCACCATCACATATTGTCTGAATCATTTAAAAATGCAAATGGCCAAAGGCTAAGGGAATTGTCATTTGCAATAAGCAATGGGTCTTATAAAATAAATTGCTTCTGACAAAGCCAATTGCAGTTTTGATAGAATTATGAAATCATTCCCTTATTGGTTGGCAGTTATATTTGAACATTATCAAATCATTTGCCAATTCCTCATGAAAGTTTGAATAATTCGGATTAGATTCAAATGTGAGCAATCCCAAAATGAAATGACTTGATGAAAACTGGCTGAAGTTTTATAAAGAGGTAAACCATAATGGGGAGCTGTCAATGGGGTTTGAGTGAGATTGCTCTTTCTCTGTACATAAGTTTTGATGCATAGAGAGGTGGTAGAATAACAGTATGAAATTTACTAGGTTTATGGGTAAAACAACTTTAGGAAGAGACCCAGAAAAGTTAAGTCTCATCAAGGGGTCGGTCAGAGAAATAGTACAGAAGTTAAGGTGTTCGCCTTGCAAGGGGTAGAGAGTTAGTGCAGAAGTTAGGGTGCTCGCCTTGCAAGGTGTCAGAGAGAGAGAGAGAGAGAGAGAGAGAGAGAGACAGAGACAGAGAGACACAGAGAGACACAGAGAGACAGAGAGAGACAATGCAGAAGTTAAGGTGCTCACCTTGCATGTGGTCAGAGGGAGAGAGTGCAGAAGTTAAGGTGCTCACCTTGCATGTGGTCAGCCTCTTTTAGATTCCTGGCACTGCATATTGTATTCCCTGTACATCAGGAATGACCCCTGAGCACAGTGCTAGGTATAAGCCCTGAGCACAGTGAATTCACCCCTACACCCCTCCCCAGAAAAAGATAAAATGAAGGAGGAAGATAAAATTTTATGTAGCAAATTTTGTGGTATAAAAATTTTGTGAGAGACAGGTTTATTAAGATTAACTCTTGTGGGGGCCAGAGAGATAGTACAGCTTATAAGGTGCTTGCCTTGCACACAGCTGACCTGGGACTGATCCCTCAGGGGTGATTCTTGAGTGCAGAACCAGAAGCATGCCCCGAGTACAGCCATGTGTGACTCAAAATTTCCCTTCCAAAAAAAAAAAAAAAAAAAAAACAAAAAACCTCAAAACAAAAAGAGAGACCTCAAAACAAACAAATACCTACCAGGAGAGGAAACTGGATAATACTCCAAGAGAAACTTGGAATAAATTTATAATGAGATTTTTTCATATCTTAACTCGAGTATGAAAAGGAGTTCAAGCTGATGCCTGTGTACTTGTAAAAAAGGGAAAGACTAAAGATTAGACATTGAAAAAAAGTAGTCAAATGAGCATAATATTAGAGCATTTTTTTTTTGCGTCACACCCGGCAATGCTCAGGGGTTTCTCCTGGCTCTGCACTCAGGAATCACTCCTGGTGGTGCTCGGGGGACCATATGGGATGCTGGGGATCAAACCTGGGTGGTATAGGCCGGCTGCATGCAAGGCAAACACCCTAACCACTGGGCCATCACTCTGGCCCCAACATTAGAGCATGTAAATAATTACTATATCACTGTCTTCCCGTTCATCATTGATTAGCTCGAGCGGGCACCAGTAACATCTCCATATGACCTGCCTCAAGCAAGTAGAGCCCAAGGGCATCTGCTTGCTCCAGGAACATAAAGAGCCTCAAACCATTCCATCAGGTCATGGGAATGAGGTCTATAATTGTTACTGGTATTTGACATATCAAATACGACACGGGTAGCTTGCCAGGCTCTGCCGTACGGGGTATTGTGAATTGTGCTCTACATCACGGTGCTTCAAATACGTGGGAAAGTGAGAAGGAAAGCATGTGAGTATCAGTTAACATCAAAACAGCCTGACCTACACTCAGGGCACACCGCACTAAAGTAAATTTAAGCTGTATGTTGAGGTAAGGTGCATGCTCAAAGATTTCTGTATGTCAATCAAACTAACATCCTTTTCCACTCAGCCTTTGTGGGAGGGGTGCCACAGTAATCACCATAACATCTAGGACTGGCAGCACTTATCTGGCCCCTAGGAACTACCAACTTCATGTCCAAAGTTTCATTAATTTTTGATTTTTCTTTTTTGGGTCACATCCAGCGATGCTCGGGCTCTGCACTCAGCTCTGCACTCAGTAATTACTCTTGGCTGTGCTCAGGGACCATATGGGATGCCGGAATCGAACCCGGTCGGCTGCATGCAAGACAAACGCCCTACCCGCTGGGCTATCACTCCGGCCCCTAATTTTTTTAAACTAGCTTTTATTTGAGAAAGACGAGCCTACTTCACGAAAAGCAGTAGCAGGTGAATGCGCCCACATCATATCCTCTCCCAGCACTTCGCCAACTGATAACACTCTGCTCTGTTTTTTGGATTCCTGTTTCTGTAAATACAATCATTGGAGATAATTGGATTTAACTCTCAAAAGGCAGAATTTTCTTTCAGTTTGGGAGGATAGAAATTTATTTTACTTTATTTAAAAATGATATAGTTTGTATTATAGCTTAGGTAACATGGTTACAGTATTGCTAACATTTATGGTTTGATGTAAAAAAATGTTTCTTCATTACTGCCAAAATACCCATGACTCTCCACCACAGTCATTATGTCATGTGTAGTCACCTATTTCTTCCCCCTCCAAGTCCTCTTTCCCCAACGTTTGGTAACCTTGGGTGTTTATTTGTTTGTTTGTTTATTTATTTATTTGTTTGTTTGTTTGTTTTTATGTGGGGAAGGTGAGAGACATGCCTGACAATGTTCCAGGGTTACTCATGACTCTGTGGAGGTTGCTCCTAGTGGTGCTGGAGAATAAATCTTGAAGCATGCTTTCAGCCCATTGAACTGTGGACAGCAAGTTAAGGGAAATGTATCAGAGATACTGGATTGAAGCTGTGTATGGGAACCACCACCGACTTTACCTCCTCCTCCTTCTCTTCCTTTTCCTCCTCCTTTTCCTCCTCCTTCTCTTCCTTTTCCTCCTCCTTTCTCCTCCTCCTTTTCCTCCTCCTTTTTCCTCCCTCCTTCTCTTCCTTTTCCTCCTCCTTTTCCTCCTCCTTTTCTCCTCCTCCTTCTCTTCCTTTTCCTCCTCCTTTTCCTCCTCCTTTTCCTCCTCCTTCTCTTCCTTTTCCTCCTCCTTTTCCTCCTCCTTTTCCTCCTCCTTTTCTTCCTCCTCTTCCTCCTTTTCCTCCTCTTCCCTCCTTTTCCTCCTCCTTTTCCTCCTCACTTCCTCCTCTTCTTCCTCTTCCTTCTCTTCCTCCTTTTCCTCCACTTCCTCCTCCTCCCCCTCTTCTTCCTCTTTTTTCCTTCTCTTCCTCTTCCTCCTCCTCCTCTTCTTCCTCTTCTTCCTTCTCTTCCTCCTTTTCCTCCTCCTCCTTCTCCTCCTCCTCTTCCTTCTCCTCCTCCTCTTCCTTTCCTCCTCCTCCTTCGCCTCCTCCACCTTCTCCTCCTCCACCTTCTCCTCCACCTTCTACTCCTCTTTTTTCTCCTCCCTCCCCCTCCTCCTTCTTCCTTTCCTCCTCCTTATCCTTCTTTCTTTTTCTCCTACTCCTCATCCTCCTTCAAAATTAAGAAGTTAAATTTTTAACAAATGCGTATCTACATTACATAAAAAGCCCTATGAAGTATCTGGTCATATTTTTTGACTTTATAATTTCATTGTAGACAAAGTTGGGAAAATATACTTTTATCTTGGAAATTGATAAAATGCATGCTAATAATACTACATGTAAATTTGGTGCTGTTTACGGTTTTGCCTTGAAAAAAGACCCTAGAGAGTTGCATTTTGTAGGCGGAATGTTGAAGCAATCTTATTTAGTAACTTGTGCAGAATGCATAAGAATTTTGAGGCAGAGTTTATCCTTTATTCCAAACTCTTACACAGAGTCTTTGAGTAAACAATGACATCAGTGCTATGGGTAATCTCTCTCTTTATTGAGTTCTGGGTCCAGAATGAGTCTTACAAATCAAGCTCCTTGGGTTCTAATCCTGACTCTCTCTTTTATTATGACTGTGACCTTAACTTGTTTATCTGTTTTCTAATCTATGAAACAGGGATGAGAAAAATACCAGCTTTATAACACTGCTGAAAAGATTAAATGGGTTAGCATTTGTAAAATAACTTGAACAGTTTTATAGCATGTACTAAAGAAGTATTATGATGATTAAAGAACTTTTAAAATTAAAGAGCAGTGCCCAGATCAACAGTAAAATGAGTGCGGGTATTTGCCTTGCATGTGGCTGACCTGGGTTTGATTCCAGTCATCACATATAGTTAACTTAATGATTTTCTTCATAAAGGTCATACAATCAAGATAAAAATGAGATAGCATCTTATACCAGTGTGAATGGCACATATCAAAAATACTGAGTAAATGTGTTTTCAGGGATGTGGTGCAAACGTAACTCATCCACTACTGGTGGGAGTGGGAGTGTTGTCTGGTTCAACCCCTATGGAAAGCAGTATGGGCAGTTCTCATTAAACTTAAAATTGAGCTACTCTATAATCCAGCAATCCCAATTTTGGATACCTCCCCGGGTCACAAAAACATTCATTAAAAAAAGGACACATGAATACCAGTATTAATTGCAGCACTTGGTACAATGGCAAAGATTTGGAACCAACCTTGATGTCCAACAAGAGATCAGTGGATCATAAAGTTGTGATGTACATACATAATGGGATACTTCACGGCTATAAGAAATGATGAGACCATGCAATTTGCTGCAAGATGAATGGAACTGGAAGATATCACGTAAAATGAAGTAAGTCAGGACAAAAAAGGGTGATATCACCTATATGTGATATTTAGAGTAACTGGATGACTAAATGCAATGGTTTAAGTGGGGAATGACTAGATCACTCTTGGTTCAAAGTGTAGGGAGGAAAAGGAAAGAAATTGAAGAAGAAGAGAAGAGATAAATGAGCAATGGGGGGCAAGGCTTAGGGGACTTTGATAAATTGGCTGCATTAAGGAGTGATAAAACTAAATGTTTAATTGTTGGAAATTGATGAAATGCTTGCTAATAATACTACATGTAAAATTGGTGCTGAAACACCACTGAAACTGCTAGAGTAAATAACACTGAAACTGCCAGACCAAATTTTAATAGTCAGATTTAAAGGCGCCTGTCATGATGGCACACGGGGCTGAGGTGGCAGAGGAGTAGGAAAGGAATCTAGGAACACTGGTAGAAGGAAGTTAACCAATGGTGCCATCAGTGGATGGAATATTGTACATCAAAAGCCCAAGAATGAGTAACTGTAATTCAAGATGCCACAGTTTCTTTAGCCAGTCCTCTGTTCTCGGGCACTTAGGTTGTTTCTAGATTCTGGCTATCGTGACTAGAGCTGCGATGAACACAGAAGTGCAGATAGTGTTTCTGCTATGTGTTTCTGGGTCTCCAGGGTATATTCCCAGGAGTGGTATTGCTGGGTCAAATGGGAGCTCAATTTCTAGTTTTTGGAGGAATATCCATATTGTTTTCCAAAAGGGTTGGACCTGTTGGCACTCCCACCAACAGTGGACGAGAGTCCCTTTTTTCCCTGCCTTCCTGCCAGCATCAGTTGTCCTTGCTGTTTTGGATGTGTGCCAGTCTCTTTTGTGTGAGATGATACCTCGTTTTGATTTGCATCTCCCTGATGATTAATGATGAAGAGCACTTTTTTTTTTTTTTAAATTTTTTATTTTTACAATTACAAAGATATACAATTAAATAGTTCATATTTGGGTTTTGGTCATACAATGTTCCAGCACCCATTCCTCCACCAGTGCCCATCTCCCACCACTAACGTCCCCAGTTCCCTCCAACCTCCCCCAGCCCTCCTCCATGGCAGGTTCTTTATTTCCTTCCCTTTCTTGAAGAGCACTTTTTCATATGCCTTTTGGCCATTGAATTTCTTCTTTTTGGAAGCTTCTGTCCATTTCTTCTCCCCATTTTTTGATGGGGTTGGCTGTTTTCTTCTTGTAAAGTTCTACCAGTGCCTGCTATATCATGAATATTAATCCCTTATCAGATGGGCTTTTTGGTGAATATTCTTTCCCAGTGTGTGGGTCATGGTAAGGTTCTTTAAGCGTTGCCCATTTTTGAGCCCAGAATAGAGAACCAAGAGAAGTCTGTAAGTACTGATGAGTATGACCCAAGTCTCTCTCCTCCTAAAAATGAAATGAAAAAAAATGTACAAGTCTATTAGCTATATCCAATTGAGAACGTGAGACAGAGTGGCATGTTGTACTCCCTACAAACCTCAATGAGCTTGGTTACTGTGTGGATATGGTCGAATGTGCTGAATCCTTTCCGGAAGCCAGCTTGCTCGCATGGTTGTCCTTCATCTAGTGTTCTGCCAATCCTGTTCAGGATGACTCATGTAAACAGCTTGTAGATGACGGACAACAGGCAGATGGGGTGATAGTTGCCGATGTCGTGAATGTCTCCCTTCTTGAACAGTAGAACTGTCCTGCTGGTTTTCCATTGGGAGGGCACCTTGCATTCAGACAGGTAGCATGTGAAGAGCCGAGCTAGTGTATTGATGAGTACTGATGGCAGATTCTTCAGGTGTTTGGGTCTGACTTTGTCTGGGTCTGGTGCTATTCCCTTCTTTACCAACGAGATGGCATGTTGGATTTCAGAAGGGAGAATGTTGGGAATGACATATCCATCCTGTGGAATTTGGTATGTGGGCAGGTGGATGTGGCTATCAAAGAGATTTGAGTAGAAGCCCTGGATAATCTTCTCCATTGCCTTTCTGGAAGATGTGATAGATCCATCAGGGCGTCAGAGGGCAGTCTTCTTGGTCTTATAGTTGGCGAAGGACAGGCGGGCGGTGCGAATGCTTTTCCCAGCTTCTGCTGCATCTTCCAGTATTTCTGCTCTTCTGTCTTTGAGGTCTTCTTTTATCGCTTCTCTGCACCGTTTAGCAAGCTTGGACGTTAGCATTTGGTCTCCTGAGGCTCGTGACTTGCCACGTTGGCGAATGAGCTCAAGAGTTTCTGAAGACAGGCGTCCTTTTGTGTCTTTCTCTCTCTCGGCATTCTTCGCACAATCATGGAGGTGCTGAGTCAGTCGGTTGTATTCTTCATCGATGTCGTCAATGATGTTATCTTCCCATGTTGCTGCAATGGTGCCAAAGAGTTCCCAGTTGGTGGTCGTTCTGGGAGTTCTCTTCTTAAACTTTGCAGCCTTTTCTCCCCGTTGCGGGAAGTAGAATTTTGCAGAAGGAGACGGTGGTCCGATCCTGTTTGGAATTTGGGGACGACAACAACATTGGCCAGACAAAACCGTCGATTGAAGATGATGTGGTCAATTTCATTGTGGAACTGTCCACCAGGAGATTCCCATGTCCAATGTTTCGCTTCAGCCTTCTGGAACTGTGAGTTCCCATGAATGGTCTTGGTAGACATGATGAACTCAGATAGTCTCTCACCCTGTTCGTTTCATTCTAGGCCATGGGTCCCAATGTGGAGTTCTTCAGCCTATCTTCTTGGTCCTATCTTGGCATTAAAATCACCGACTATGATCTTGTAGAAGGTGTGATCTTTTTTATAGAACCCCTCCAGTTCCATGTAGAATTTTTTAAATTTCATCTCCCTTTGTATGTGGATGGTGGTGCATAGACAATGAAGATAGAAATTGCTGGCAGTGGGCCACATCTCTTCAAGTGTAATCGTCCTATCTGCTTTGTTAGGCATTCAAATGAATCAATGTTGACGGCCATGTTCATGTTGACAAGGATACCAACGCCACCGATGCCTCTTTAGTCGCATGTTCCAAGGAACAATTCTTCTTCGGTGTCAAATACAGCATGATGCAACTGACGCCTCCTCTTCTAAGTCAGACCAATGATGTCGTACTTGATCTTTTGCGCTTGCACGGTCAGATCCTCAATATATGCTTCCGATGCCAGCGTACGTGCATTGAAAGTACAGATAGTCATTTTAGTCCTTCGTTTTGGCAGCCTAGGATGGTCGTGAAATTTTATCAGGCACTGCTTGTTCGCCTTTCTTACTGCTGCCGTATTAAGGGCTCTTTTCGGGTCAGGAAAATAAACATTTTTGTTACTGGTTTTGGCATATCGAACACGCATCGGACAGCTTGCCAGGCTCTGCTGTGCGGGTGCTATACTCTCATTACTTTGTGGGGCTCTCACAGACGGGTGGGTAGAATTGATTTATTCATTGATTTACACAAAGCCTTTGATTCTGTGGAGACTGAAGCAGTCATCGAAGCCCTAGCCAAACAGGGTGTTCAAACCCAATACATCAAGATCCTTCGTGAGCTGTATTATGGATTCACCACCAGGATCTCACCTTTCTACAAAGAAGGTTAAAAGAGGGGTTCGACAGGGTGATACCATTTCACCAAAACTCTTCAGCGCCACCCTTGAGAACATCATGCAACAATTAGAATGGGAAGGAATGGGAGTGAAGATAGATGGTCGGCAACTACACCACCTCCGCTTCGCTGATGACATCATTCTAATAACACCAAACATTAGCTAAGAGGCACAAATGCTGGCTGACTTCGACCGAGAATGTGGAAAAATTAGAATAGGTCTACAGCTGAATCTGAAGAAAACTATGTTTATGAAAAATGAACTAGTTCCTGAGGCCCCATTCACTCTCAATGGAACAAACATCTCTGAATGCAGCAGTTATGTGTACCTAGGTTGAGAAGTCAACATGATGAACGACCTAAAACCTGAGCTGCACAGGAGGAAGAGAGCGGCATGGAATGCCTTCAAAGGCATCGAAGAAATAGCAAAAAAGGACAAAGAACCTTCGGCTCCGGGCACATCTCTTTGACTCCACCGTTCTCCCTGAGTTAACATATACCTCAGAGACCTGGGCCCTACAAAATCAGGATGAGAATGCTATTTGGGTCTCCCAGAGAGGAATTGAAAGAGCTATGCTTGGAATATCACGCCTCATTCAAGTGAGAGAAGGAATCCCGCAGATCTGACCTCCATTGCTATTCCAGAATCAGGGATGCTTTCTCATTTGCCAAGGCATCGGAAATCAGATGGGCTGGACATGTAATGCGATTTGGAGACGGCCGCTGGACTAGAGCCGTTACCGACTGGATCCCATGGGATGTCAAAAGATCATGTGGCCGCCCACCTACAAGATGGTCAGACTTCCTTGTCAAGACCCTGAAGGAACGGTTTGAGGCTCTTCATATTCCTGAATCAACCAGATGCCATTGGGCTACATTGGCACATGATAGGGTCCAATGGAAATGTTACTGGCGCCCACTCGAGCAAATCGATGAATAATGGGATTCAAGTGATCAAGTGATCCATTTGAGATAAAATACTTATGAAAATTATTGTTAGAAGAAAAGGTGAAAGAAAAGAAAAATGGCAAACAAAACTGCACAATGATGGCAAAGACATTTGCTTGATGTGATTATTTTATTATTCATAAATCCTAATTAGAATCTGTGGCCCACGTTACCTGTCCTTGTGGGATCTACCCTGATGATTCTGTTGACACCTCCTGTACATTTCAACATTCCTGATAGCAAGTGTCTCATCTCCCGGGATCAAACTCCTCTCTGATGTCTCTCTATCATCCTAAATCAACATCCTTCTGGACCACCAATCTTGAGATCTAAAACTGATTCATTTGACCTCTTTTTGTCCTTATTCAGTCTTTCTTAAAAAGGCATTTAACATCTGGGTTTAAATGCACTTAACATCTCTTAAAATCATTTACTATCTCTTTAAAAAATTTCACACCATCGCTCACAAGCACTAACTTAATATTTTAAAAAGAACTCAAACTTCCAACTGTCATAAATTTAAGAAATAAAAAGGTAGGTAATTTATTATTGATAAAGACCACCAGAGCAATTGGCTGAAAGCACTGAAAAGTGCAAATTTTCAATCCAGAATAAATTGCCCAGAGACTACATCCTATTCTGGATATCAAAATCTAACTTGGTAAAATAAGATATTTTGACATGCTGTGGTTTTTGTATTCCACTATTAAAACAGAATTTGTCTAAATTTTAAAATGTGGTTTGATAAGAAATCCTCTTAAAACAAAGTCTCAGCTCATTCTCTGTGTGTTTGAGAGTTCTATCAACAATGGCATGTTATCATGTCTCTTTGTCTTTTCACATTATCATTTAAATTTGATTCTTTATTTTTCTGAAATGCATTAAATACCAATAGCCTCTGGCTTATAGTAAAATATTTATTTAAAAATTATTCAATAAAATATCCAAGCAACAGCTGAGTTCATAAATAATTTAACAAGTGGTAAGCTCCTTTTTATTCATATGCATATACCAGACCACAGAGCCTTCCCCAACCCTGAGGCAAAGGAGGTAAGAGAATTCTGGCAGAACAAAGGAGGAGGAAAGCAACATACAAATAAACAAGCAAACCACAAATAACCTACTTTATTTTCCATAAAATTTGCATTTGGAGCCAGAATTAGGTCTGGTTATTATTTTTTTAAATTTATTTAAAAGAACACATCTGAGCCACACAGTTCTCTTCCACTTTGTTCAAGTAAAACACTATTTTTATTTAAAATAAGTTTTTAATTAAATGAAGTTCTGTGATTTACAATACTGTTAATGATGGCCTCTCATGCACATATGCACATAGTTCCAATGTCACACCCTTCACCAAGGACCCTCTCCCTCTCCCCAGAACCCAAAGCCCCTCCCAGTTGTGTGCCTTAGTTCTCACCTTGTGTTGCTTTTAGTCCTTTGTTGCTACCCCGTTTTTAAGTGCCACTTATGAGAGAGATCATTCTGTATCTATTTCTTTCTTTCTGACTAACTTCATTCAGCACATATATGTTGTGGCAAATTGTTTTTCTTTTTTTAGTATGCTATATATTTCAAGGCATAGTATTTCATTACACGTATTACCACACTTCTCCCACACACATCAGTTCAATCGTAAACAGACCAGCACCCCCCCCCCAGGCCCCACCACCCCCCTCCCCCCCCTCCCCCCCCCACCCGCCTTAAAAGACCCCGTTTCCTCTCTCTCTCTCTACTCTCTCCTCTCTGACTCTCTCCCTCTTTTACACAAGCACCCTGCTATTATCACTTTCTCTTTTTCTATTTAATCTGCCAACCATCCAACACTCCCCCCATCCCCCCACCCCCCTCCCGCGCCCATGAACCACATCTTACCATCCTCTTCTCTCCTAGCAGAAGCCAAAAATACAAGTGTCTGCATTGTTTTCGGCTCTCGAATCCCAAGTCTATTCTGACAAGGCTCAATCTACTTTCGGAACCCTTGTTTCCGCTGCCAGTCGCACTCCCACCCATGAGTCCCCCCCACACCCGCCACCGTTTTCTTTTTTGGATGTGCCAGCCTTGGGGTGAGATGGTACCTGTTTGATTTTATACCACAACTTCTTGATCCATTCATCTATGTTGGTTTCATATCTTCCACACTGGTGTGCATATATTCTTTCAAATGGATGTTCTGATGTCTTTTTGGGGATGGTTGTCATGTGGCATCACTGGGTCATATGGTCATATGGAAGTTCTATTACTATTTTTTGGGAGCTCTCCATAGTGCTTTCCATAGAGGCTGAACCAGATGGCACTCTCACCAACAACAGATGAGGATTCCTTCCTCCCCGCAGCTCCACCAGTATTTGTTGTTTCTAGACTTTTCACTAAGTGCTATTCTCTTAGGTTTGAGACAGCTTAAAGTTTTTTGATTTGCACTTTCTTAATCAGTGACAATGACCACTTTTTCCTATACTTTAGAAACGTGTTTTTAATACATCAATGTGAATAGAATTTCTAAGAAGCTTTAATTAGTGTTTGTGACTCTTCCCCCTCCTGTTCACCTGCAGAAGTAATGGACTTTATTTTTTTATTTTTGGATCTGAAAATTAAATTTTTAAAAATTTTAATTTTATTATACCACAGTGAGATATACAGTTACAAAGAAGTTCATGTTGGGTTTCGGTCATACAGTGTTCCAGCCCCCATCCCTCCACTAGTGCCCATTTCCCACCGCCAATGTCCCCCCCTTCCTCCCCCCCTCCCCCTAGCCTGTCTCTATGGCAGGTTCTTTATCTCCTTCTCTCTCTCTCTCTCTCCCACACACACACATACACACACACACACACACACACACACACTTTCTCTCTCTATTTTCCTTCTCTTCCACATTGTGGCTTGCAATACATACATTTAGAGGTTATCATGTGTATCTTATTGCCTGTATTCAATGCTCAGTTCTAGGCTGGCATTATCATTTTCGACGATTATTAGCACACAGTTCCCTTTTCTGTCTTACCTAACCTACTCAGAGTATTTTTTTTGTTTTGTTTTTTGGGTCACACCCGGCAATCCTCAGGGGTTACTCCTGGATCTTTGCTCAGGGAATTACTCCTGGCGGTGCTCAGGGTATCATATGGGATGTCGTGGATCAAACCCGGGTTGGCCGTGTGCAAGGCAAACGCCCTACCCGCTGTGCTATTGCTCTGGTCCCCTACTCAGAGTTCTTTACCTCTTGAAAAATGAACTAGTTCCTGAGGCCCCATTCACTCTCAATGGAACAAACATCTCTGAATGCAGCAGTTATGTGTACCTAGGTCGAGAAGTCAGCATGATGAACGACCTAAAACCTGAGCTGCACAGGGAGGAAGAGAGCGGCATGGAATGCCTTCAAAAGCATCGAAGAATAGCAAAAAGGACAAACAACCTCCGGCTCTGGGCACATCTCTTTAACTCCACAGTTCTCCTCGCATTAACATATGCCTCAGAGACCTGGACCCTCCCTCTCGTCAGAACTCCACCCAGAAGATGAGCCTATCACAGCCCGGATCATCAATACTCAATATGATATAGTAAGACATAATTAAAAGAGGTATGAAATTCTTCATTAAAATGCATACAAGCTTGCAAACCAATGTCACATGATTAGAAAAAATGCTGGCTACTTAAAAATTTTTTAAATAGGCACATACTAGATCTCGTGAATGTTGTGAATGTCTCCCTTCTTGAACAGTAGAACTGTTCTGCTGGTTTTCCATTGGGAGGGCACCTGCATTTGGACAGGCAGCTTGTGAAGAGCCGAGCTAGTGTATTGATGAGTACTGACGGCAGATTCTTCAGGTGTTCGGGTCTGACTTTGTCTGGGCCTGGTGCTGTTCCCGTTCTTTACTGACGAAATGGCATGTCGGATTTCAGAAGGGAGAATGTTGGGAATGACATATCCATCCTGTGGAATTTGGTATGTGGGCAGGTGGACGTGGTTATCAAAGAGATCTGAGTAGAAATCCTGGATAGTCTTCTCCATTGCCTTTCTGGAAGATGTGATAGATCCATCAGGATGTCAGAGGGCAGTCATCTTGGTCTTATAGTTGGCAAAGGACAGGCAGGCTGTGCGAATGCTTTTCCTGTCTTCTGCTGCATCTTCTAGTATTTCTGCTCTTCTGTCTTTGAGGTCTTCCTTTATCGCTTCTCTGCACTGCTTTTGCAAGCTTGGATGTTAGCATTTGGTCTCCTGAGGCTTGCGCCTTGCCACGTTGGCGAATGAGCTCTAGAGTTTCTGAAGACAGGCGTCCTTTTGTTCTCTCTCTCTCTCTCTCTCTCTCTCTCTCTCTCTCTCTCTCTCTCGGCATTCTTCGCATAATCATGGAGGTGCTGAACCAGTCAGTTGTGTATTCTTCATCGATGTTGTCAATGATGATGTTATCTTCCCATGTTGCTGCAATGGTGCCAAAGAGTTCCCAGTTGGTGGTCGTTCTGGGAGTTCTCTTCTTAAACTTTGCAGCCTTTTCTCCCCATTGTGTGAAGTAGAATTTTTGCACGAAGGAGAGGGTGGTCCGATCCTTTTTGGAATTTGGGGGCGACAGCAAATTAATATCTATATATATAAGGATATATAGGATATTAATTAATATATTAATATATCAATATATAGGATATCCTATATATTAATATATAAATTAATATTATATATATAGGATATTAAGCCCTTATCAGATAGGCATTGGGTGAATATTCTTCCCCACTCCGTGGACTGTCTTTGTATCTTGGTCACTGTTTCTTTGGAGGTGCACAATCTTTTATGTTCATGTGGTCCCATTTGTTTATCTTTGCTTTCACTTGCTTTGTCTGTGATGTTTCATCTTTGAAGATTCTTTTAGCTTCAATGTCATGGAGAATTTTACCTATGTTTTTTTTAACATACTTTATGGACACAGGTCTGATATTGAGATCTTTAAGTCATTTTGATCTGACTTTGTGCATGGTGTTAGACAGAGGTCTGAGTTCTTTCTTTTTATGTTGCTGCCCAACCAAGCTAACTCTTAAACTCATTGGAAACTGATAGTTTCTAGCAGAAAGTGGAGAATGGTGAGATCAATTTTAGGAGGGTGGTCTTTTATAGGTGTGATAACACTGACATTTTGGTAATGAAAGTGGCAGGAATTATGTAGTATATATGGATGACGCTCAACTGTCCAAAATTCTCTACTAATGTATCAGATTAAATTTCTTACTCTTTATTTTGGGAGACTGGAGGTTACACCTAATGGTTATCAGGAACTATTCCTGTATCTCTACTCAGGAGTGACCATTGGTGATGCTCAGGAGACCATATGCAGTTCTGGGAATGGAACAGAAGTGGCCTCATGTAAGGCAAACATCTAATTCCTGTACTAACTCTCCTCACCTCAGTTGTTCTCTATTTCTCTTCACTGACCTTCAGATTTCTCTTTTCAGACCCACATGAGAAGTCCTACTCAGATATAGTGTGTAATTTTTTTCCTCACCTTCAAGGCAAGTGCAAGTTGACTAACCCAAAAATTTCATGATTGACTGAACTCAATTATGAATAGCTTTGTAATGGTCTATCTCATGGAGAGTCAATTGAAAAACAAATTAAACAAACGTTTTTCAAAAAATAAAAAGATAATACAAACACCTATTCTGACATTTCTGGTTTCACGGTTTTTCTTAAATAGCAATTTTCTCTGCTCTGAATTGCATTTTTATTGAGTTGTCAGTAGGTGGCAGCACATCATACTTCTATAGGTCCTTATCTCCCCACTGGCTCTCGTTAGGAGAGAACCACTTGAGCCAACATTACTATAGACATGGGACCCAAATACAATAATTAAACCTAAACAAGTTTCTGTTAAGGAGGTGGATTGGGGATTGAGAGGTAATGTTTCGGGAGGATATGGGTGGAGGGATGCTGATATTGCTGGTGGGTTTGGAGTTAGAACATTGTATGCCTGAAATTTCATATGCCAAACGAAGTTCAAAGGCTTTGTAAACTAATGTATTTTTTTTTTTTTTTTTTTTTTGCTTTTTGGATCACGCCCGGCAATGCTCAGGGGTTTCTCCTGGCTCTGCACTCAGGAATTACTCCTGGCGGTGCTCGGGGACCATATGGGATGCCGGGGATCGAACCCAGGCCAGCATGGGCCAGCCGCGTGTAAGGCAAATGCCCTACCCGCTGGGCTAGCGCTCCGGCCCCAACTAATGTATTTTTTTGAAAGACAATTATGACTAGAAAAATCAAATAGTTACCATATGTTACCTCCATTATCTTTTAGCTTTGTACCTTATTTTGTAATATTGGTTTTCTTTGTGTTCATGCTTAAAAGTGAAAGCATTTGCTAACACCTTCTACTTACATTGATGGGAATGGATATGGATGCATTTTTCCTTTTTATTTTCTATTTTCTTTCTTCCTCTTTTTCTTTTAAATTTTTTATTATACCACTGTGAGATATACAATTACAAAAGTGTTCATAATTGGCTCTCAGTCATACAGTGTTCCAGCACCCATCCCTGCACCAGTGCCCCATTCCCACCCACCAATGTCCCTACATTCCCTCCAACCTACCCCCAGCAGGAAACTTTTATTTTCCTCTCTTTCTCCCTCCCACTGTCTCTGTCTCTGTCTCTGTCTTCTCTCTCTCTTCTTTTTACACATAGTGACTTGCCCTACAGACATTTAGGGTTTATCATGTAAGTCTCTTTGTGTATGAGTGAATTCTAGTCTGGTGAGTTCTAGTCTGGCATTATCATTTCCCACACTTAGCAGAACACTGGTACATAATCCCATTACTGAATGCAGTCATTCTATATCTATCTTTTTTCCTTCTGACAAATTTCACTCAGCATAATCTCCATGTCCATCTATTTGCAGATGAATTTCATGATTTCATCTTTTCTGACAGTTGCATAGTAGTCCATTTTCAGATGTACCACAGTTTCTTTAGCCAGTCCTCTGTTCTCGGGCACTTAGGTTGTTTCCAGATTGTGGCTATCGTGACTAGAGATGCGATGAATACAGAAGTGCAGATAGTGTTTCTGCTATGTGTTTCTGGGTCTCCAAGGTATATTCCCGGAGTGGTATTGCTGGGTCAAATGGGAGCTCAATTTCTAGTTTTCAGAGGAATGTCCATATTGTTTTCTAAAAGGGCTGGACCAGTCAGCACTCCCACCAACAGTGGATGAGAGTCCCTTTTTCCCTGTCTTCCTGCCAGCACCAGTTGTTCTTGCTGTTTTGTATGTGTGCCAGTCTCTTTGTTAAGCAGTTTAACAATAACTCACATCCTTCAGACCAACTTTTTGTGCCAGTCTCTTTGGTGTGAGATGATACCTCGTTGTTGTTTTTATTTGCATCTCCCTGATAATTAATGATGAAGAGCACTTTTTCATATGCCTTTTGGCCATTCGAATTTCTTCTTTTTGGAAGCTTCTTTATTTTCCCATTTTTTTGATGGGGTTGGGTGTTTTCTACTTGTAAAGTGCTAGCAGTGCCTGGTATATCCTGGATATTAACCCCTTATCAGATGGGAATTGAGTGAATATTCTTTCCCACTCTGTAGATTGTCTTTGTATCTTGATCATCATTTCTTTTGAGGTGCAGAAGCTTTTCAGTTTTATATAATCCCATTTGTTTATCATTGCTTCCATTTGCTTGGTCAGTGTTGTTTCGTCTTTGAAGTGGTGTTTCGCCTTTAGATTTGGTCAGTGGTGTTTCGCCTTTAGATTCGATGTCGTAGAGTGTTTTTCCTATGTTTTCTTCTACCTTATAGATTCATGTCTGACGTTGAGATCTCTAATCCATTTTGATTTGACTTTTTTTTTTCTTTTTGGGTCATACCTGGCAATGCTCAGGGGTTTTTCCTGGCTCTGCACTCAGGAATTACTCCTGGCAGTGCTTGGGGGACCATATGGGATGCCAGGGATCGAACCCAGGCCAGCATGGGCCGGCTGTGTGCAAGGCAAACACCCTACCTACTGGGCTATCGCTCCAGCCCCTTGATTTGACTTTTTGTGCATGGCATTAAAAGGAGGTCTAAATTCATTTTTTTACACATAGCTGCCCAGTTTTCCCAGCACCATTTATTGAAGAGGCCTTCTTTGCTCCACTTAATATTTTTTGCTCCTTTATCGAAGATACATATATATCTTTCAGGCATACTGTTCGGGAAGCCCGGTAGACCTGCCCACCGAACTGCTCCCGGGCTGTCAGTGGTGAATCAGAGACACAGATACACGGGGCAGAGCTGCTACTGGCTCTCACTATGCTTGGCTGATCATGAGGCGTCCAGGAGGGAGAGGCGGGTTTTGGCCCTGGCCTGCCACCTCAATAGAGCCTCAGAAAAAGCCAGAGGAACCCTGCACCATGATGGTAGCCATTTTCAACGTCATACTACATCTGGATACATTTTTCATGATTCACTTCTTTTACTACTAGGGATATATTGCTGTCTCTGGATTGAATATGAGGATCAATATTTATTGATTTTCCTTCTAATTGAGGGAAAAAGCAAATCTCTCTCTCTTTTTTCCTTTCCTCTCTGATCTCTCCTTTCTCTCATAAACCACCATAAAGTATACTTTAATTCCCAGAGATGATGGAAAACAACATTATTTATATTTTTATAAAATCATCATCCTAGCAACATAACTCTCAGAACTATATCTGGGAACATAGTGATGGTTCTTCATTGTTGTATCAGAGACAGTATAATATATTTGAGAATATATTTAAACTGAGTTGCACTTTAAGTATAACTCTTTGACTTAGCTAACAGTGTAATTTTTTTAAAGATCTCTTAACCTTTTTTTTATTTTTTTATTTATTTATGTATTTATTTATTTATTTATTTATTTATTTATTTATTTATTTTTTGCTTTTTTGGGTCACACCCGGCGGTGCTCAGGGGTTACTCCTGGCTCTGCACTCAGGAATTTCTCCTGGCGGTGCTCGGGGGACCATATGGGATGCCAGGGATCGAACCCAGGCTGGCACAGGCTGGCCGCATGCAAGGCAAACGCCCTACCGCTGGGCTATCGCTCCGGCCCCTAACAGTGTAATTTTGAACAAGGAATTTCTGTTTCTAAGACTCAGCTTCCAGATTAGGCAATCAATATAGAACTTAATCATACAGCTTCTATAAGTGATAAGTAAATTTGTACATATAAACTTTTAGCATATTTGATAGAGTTGACTGTCATTATTCATTTTTATTTAATGTTCAAAACTTTATTTAAATACCACAATTTACAAACGTGCTCACAATACAGTTATTTCAGGTATTTAATGTTCCATCACCAACTGCAGTGTGACTTTCCCTCCATCAGTGTCTCCAATTTCCTACCCATCCCCCAAACTGTACCCTCAGCAGGCACAAAATAATTTACATTATATTGCTTGTTACAATATATGTCATATGATAGTGATATTAGATTCATTGTCTGAGGATTTACTGAGTAGTTAGGTGCCAGTTGAATCTTCTATATTATTGTTTTTGCTTATTGAGTTTAGTGGGCTTCTATGCATCTTTCTCATCTAATTTGTGTGCTCTTACTGGCCTGTTGGTACTGTAAAATTTGGAGATGTGTAGCTGGGATGAGTCAGCACTTGGCATCTCTTCAAGATTAGCTGTGGAGCTGGACCATTTATGTTGGGTGGTTATAGGGGTGCTCCACAAGAGAGGGACTTGGCCACCCCCTCTCAAGAATGCTCCGCAGATCTCATCCCAGAAATTGGGTCTACCCCGTGACAATTCAGTGGTAGCACCTCTCTCTTATATTCTTATCCCAAAGTATATAATTACTTTGTTCATCCAGAGACTCATACACACCAGGCAGAGCTGCACCTGGTGCAGTCATCCAGGTCATCAAGAAAACCACTTGGGGCCGGAGTGATAGTCCAGCAGGTAGGGCACTTGCCTTACACGCGACCAACCTGGGTTTGATCCCTGGCATCCCATATGGTCCCTCAAGCACTGCCAGTAGTAATTCCTGAGTGTAGAGCCACTGAGCATCACCAGGTGTGATTAAAAAAAAAAAAAGAAAACCACTTGATGGCACCAGAGGATTGGAGAAGAATCTGGGAATGGAAGTGTACAATATTTCATACTCTTTTGCATACTTACTTTATTAAATTTGATTTAAACAAAAGCTTTCTGTGAGCTCAGTGTTATTATTTCAAAAAAGTAAAGTCTTAATTTTATATCATTTAAATAATTTGTCAGAGTTACATAGTTAGAAGCAGGCAGATACTAGCTATGATTGGACACTTGAAAACAAATTCAGAGCTATCCCATTGTGCTAGAACATTCTGTTGGGCAATTTGACTTTGTCTGAATCTTATTCTTTTTTTTTTTTTTTGCTTTTTGGGTCACACCCGGCAATGCTGAGGGGTTTCTCCTGGCTCTGCACTCAGGAATTACTCCTGGCGGTGCTCAGGGGACCATATGGGATGCTGGGGATCGAACCTGGGCTGGCATGGGCTGGCTGCGTGCAAGACAAACGCCCTACCTGCTGGGCTATCACTCCGGCCCCCGAATCTTATTCTTAATAAAAATTGGAGTCATCATTATACACATTTTATAAAGAGCCACATGTAAGAGTCAGGACTAATGTGTATGCTTTGCAGGAAGGGAGACCTGGTTTTAATCTCCAGTATCATTTGTATCACTTGTCTTCCCATTGTTCATCTAGTTGCTCAAGCAGGTGCCAGTAATGTCTCCATTCATTGGAAATGAGGTCCATTATTGTTACTGTTTTTGGCATATCGAATACAGCACAGGTATCTTGCCAGGCTCTGCCATGGCTCTGGGTTCATCCCAGGGGGCCCAGTCTTTTTCTATGTCAGAATATCAACCATACAGGGCACATGGGGCAGAGCCCTAGAGGGTGTGTAGACAAGCCTGTCTCCTGTCTGCCACCTGATGATGCAGCTGGACACCGCAGTGATATCTGCAACACTTTGAGGGCAGACAGGATCACCTGATACCCCCAAAAATACCTGATAAAGCATTGCTTTAAAACATAAACCAAAATAAGCTTCAGGCAAAAAATGCCAAATCCACCTGAAATTACTGACCAATAACTCTGGACTCATCTGCTAAGTCTAGCAAAAAGGACTCCTACCCCCATATATGGTCACCAGTTCCTCACCCTCACACTCTCCTTAACTTATCCCCAGTGTTTTCGCCTTAATTAGACACTGAAAATGCTAGTGCTTGGGCAACTAAGGACCGTCCACCCTTTCCTCCCCAAAAAAAAGAGTTTTACTGGAACTTTTGACTACTTTCAAGAAGGTAGAACAATAATTTTCAATGGAGGTTGCACATTGAAATCACTTGGGGAGTATTTTTCTTTCAATTTTTTTTTATTTAGGCACCATGATTTACAGTACTGTTAATAAGAGTTTCAGGCACACACTGTTTCAACACCATATCCACCATCAGAGTGTTAGCATCCCTTTACCAGTGTGGACCCTTCGGACTTCCCTTGACAAACTCAATTCTATAGGCTGTCTCTCAGGATCTTTTAACGCTGGCTGTTGGAACTGTTTAGGGTCCCCCAACAGTACTGGGGTCTGCAGGGTTCTGTGGTCATGTTTGGGGCTGATGTCTGTACTCTCTGACAGATGAACGAAGAACCATGAGCTAGCTTAGAAAATCCAAGCTTGTCTTAGAGCCCCATTCCTACTGCCAGATCACTTTCTTTTTTTTTTTTTTTTTGGTCACACCCGGCAATGCTCAGGGGTTTCTCCTGGCTCTGCACTCAGGAATTACTCCTGGCGGTGCTCAGGGGACCATATGGGATGCCGGGGGATGGAACCCTGGCCCGGCATGGGCCAGCCAGCGTGCAAGGCAAACGCTCTACCCACTAGGCTATCGCTCCGGCCCCTTGCCAGATCACTTTCTGCCAGCTCCCACAAACGCCTCTCATTCCCCTACCAGGTGTGTGTGGACCCTGCACTGCCCATGGAAGCGACCCACCCACATCCCCAAAATTCAAAGAACTACTTACTATTTATCTTATGTGAGGTACCAGTGAGCATTTGTCCCCTAAATTTCTTGACACCCACCCCAAACTCTGCAAACAACCCAGACACCTACTATCTAGCCACCACAGAACACACATTTGTAACCTACAGTAATCGTAATGGTAAAGCAATGCAGAATTTCATCAAGCTCAGTGAGTGAAGTCACTAGGCCAGATGAGCCAAGCAATAATGATGAACTATATAACCTCTCTGATATGAAATTTCGGAAGGAGCTAGGATTCATAAAGGAACTCAAAGAAGCAATGGAATACAAAATCAAAATACAAGAGGACATGGGAGCATAAATGAATAAAATGCAGACCAAAATACAAGCAGAAGTGACATATTAAAAATGTGGTAAGTGAAATGAAAAAAACACTGGAAGACCACCATAGCAGAGTAACAACTGCTGAAGAAAGAATTAGTGATCTTGAAAACGAGGTCCAAAGATTCTCTAGACAACAGCAGAAGATGCCGGGGCTAGAGCAATAGCCCAGCAGGTAGGGTGTTTGCCTTGCACCACGGCTGGCCCATGCTTCCCTGGGTTTGATCCCCAGCATCCCATATGGTCCCCTGAGCACCACCGGGAGTAATTCCTGAGGGGAGAGCCAGGAGAAACCGCTGAGCATTGCCGGGTGTGACCCAAAAAGCAAAAGAAAAATAAATAAAATAAAATAAAATAAAAACGACAGCAGAAGATGATGGAAAAAAGACTCACAATTAAGGAACAGACAAGAAATAATCAGGATGAAGTCAAAAGGAATAACATATGGATCATTGGGGTCCCAGAAAGGGCAAGAAGAAAACCCTGATGAGAAAGAAACTGTCAAAGCCATAATTTCTGGGAGGTTCCCAGAACTAAAGAACACTTGCTCCCAGATTCAGGAGGCCCATAGGGTACCAGCTAAAAGAAACCCCAATAAGAATACTCCAAGACACATCCTAATTAGAATGCCAAAAACTGTAGATAGATAGAATACTGAAAGCAGCAAGATCAAAGAAGGGGATCACATACAAAGGAGCATCCCTAAGATTTACAGCAGACTTCTCAGATGAAACACTCCAAACCCGAGAACAATGGTGGGATATTGTGAAAAGACTCAATGAACTGCAGGCCTCACCAAGAATTCTTTACCCGACTAGACTCACATTCAAATATGAAGGAAAGATACACAACTTCATGGATAAGCAACAACTCAGGAACTTCATAAATTCAAAAGCAACTTAAAAAAAAAGAACTGAAGGGTCTACTGTAAAAAAAGACAAAATCCCAAAGTACAACAAGCTTAAACAGAAAGATGGCACAAAATCCGATGACAATAATCTCTCTCAATGTCAACGGTCTAAATGCGCCAATTAAGAGACACAGAGTGGCAAAATGGATTAATAAAACTGAATCCAACATTCTGCTGCCTAAAGAAACATATCTGAATATCAGAGCAAACACAGACTCAAAGTCAAAGGCTGGAGGACAATTCTCCACGCAAACAACTCCTCCAAAAAAGGCCAGTGTGGACATACTAGCATCTGACAATATAGACTTCAGGCTGAAAAAGGTTAGAAGGGACAATGAAGGTCATTTCTTAAAAATTAAGGGATATGTATATCAGGAATAAATTACACTACTAAACATATATTTACCCAACAAGG
>JAJIBD010008793.1:0-17569 GCA_021461705.1 Cryptotis parvus
GGATCCTTGAACACTTTCAGAATGCTGGTAAAGGGGCATTGGTGGTATAGTGGTGAGCATAGCTGCCTTTCAGAATGCTGGTCAAGGGGCCGGAGTGAGAGCACAGCGGGAAGGCCATTTGCCTTGCTCCCAGCTGACCTGGGTTTGTTCTCTGGCATCCATATGGTCCCCAGAGCACTGCCAGGAGTCATTCCTGAGCGAAGAGCCAGGAGTAACCCCTGAGCATCGCTCGGTGTGACCAAAAAAGCAAAATGAATGAATGAATGAATGAATGAGCAAATAAAGAAATAAAGAAATAAATGAATAAACAAACAAATAAAATAGAATTCTGGCAAAGGAAACAGTAGTTAGAATGAATTGGAAGGTCTGTATTGCTTTGCGGAGGAGAAAATAGTTTTTTTAAGGGGCTCTTTGAAAGACCTGAAGGGAAGACACTTGAAGAAAGAGGAGAGTACCTGTTTGGAAAGTGGGGGTTGCCCACTCGGGTGCCTTGGGAGGACTAAAACAATGAGTCTGCACCACTCCTGCAGCACAAGGTGTACAAGCTGTCCAAACTGAAGCAGGAACTCAGTGTTCTTGAAACTCCATATGGCTTTAGAGTTCTGGGTCCCCTGTGGAGTCCGCCAGCCCTGGGATCACAGCAGCAGCAGGGGGTGACGTTAAGCACTGTCCCATTCCTTAGACAGACAACCGCGCCTACTTTGGCTAAAGTGTTGCAGGTTTCCACCCAGCTGGACTGGGAAAAGCCCAACAAGCCTCAGAAGCAGGATTTATTCATGCCTGGGGAACCCAGATTGAGCGCTAGAACAAGGGCTCAGTTTTACAAAATATCTGATGGAGGTGGGGGTGGGAATGGGGCATTTGCAGGCAGCAATCAGCAGCAGAAATTCCCAACCGCATTATTTGCAAAAGCAAGGCCGGCACCATTTCCAGGACACTCGGAGCTCGGAGCTCGGAGTACATCCTACAGGCACGAGGCAGGAGATCACCGGTAGGCTTTCCGGCACACACACCAGCAGCTGCCGTTTGGTTCCGGCACCTTTTGGTTTCTCTGGCTGCTCCGCTGTTCGCGATGGAGGCCGGGCGCAGGTCTGTTTCCTTCATCCTCGTGGGGAAGGGAGGGGTGCGTGGAGTGGGTGGGAGGGGGAAAGGGGGGCTATTTCCTCTTTAAAAGGCACCAGGTAGCAAAGTTCCAGCAGGGAGTAACTCTAAACCCGACTCCTGGAGCCCGAGCCATAATAGGTAGGGTGTTAGCCTTGCATGGGGCCGAACCGGGTTCTGTTTCCAGTATCCCATATGGTTCCCCAGCACCGCCAGGAGTAATTCCTGAGTGCAGAGCCAGGAGTAATCCTGAGCATTGCCGGGCGTGGCCCAAAAAAGAAAAAAAAGACAGTTCAGATGATAAATTTTATTGAATTTTTTCCTCCTTTTCTCTTCTTTCTTCTCTTCCTCCTCCTCCTCCTCCTGTTCCTCCTCCTGTTCCCTCCTCCTCCTCCTCCTCCTCCTCCTCTTTCTCCTCCTTTTTCTCCTCCTCTTCCTCCTCCTCTTCCTCCTCCCTCATCCTTCCCCCTCCATCTCTTCCTCCTCTCCTCCTCCTCCTCCTCCTCTCCTCTCCTCCTCCTCCTCCTCTTCCCTTCTTCTCTTTCTCTTCTTCCTCTTCATCCTTTTTTCTCCTCCTCTTCCTCTCCTCCTCCTCCTCCTCTTCCTTCTCTTTCTCTTCTTTCTCCTCAACCTTTTTTTTCCTCCTCCTCCTCCTCCTCCTCCTCCTCCTCCTCCTCCTCTTCTTCCCCTCCTCTCCTTCTGTTGGCTCACACCTGGCAGTGCTCAGGGCTTGCTCTAGCTCTGAGATCACAGGGGCGCTTGGGGGACCCTGTGTTGTGCCAGGTCAGCCATGTGCAAGGCAAGTGCCTGACCCCTGTACTATCTCTCCAGCCCCTGGTCTGTGACTTTCTCAAGCCCACCCACTTCCAGGGCTAGTGTTCAACATGAAGTCCCATGAGACTAGATGCCATTGTTCCCCCCCCCCATTCCTTTCCCTCTGTTGCTCTGTGTGTGATAACCCAGGATCACGCCGGCTTGGTTGAGGTGCTTGCCATTCTGGTATTCTGTTCCATTCCTCAGCCACGATGCTCTCTGGGGTCCCATACTTCAATTTGGGGTGCGTACACACCTCGCTCTGAGTCAGGACTGCACATTACGGTGCTGCAGTAAGGACGTCTTCAGAGTCACTGGGATGGAGCTTGGCACGTACAGGTGGCACCGTGATCAAACTCTGGACCTCCCATGGCTGATGCAGTGCTGAGCCAGTGAGCCAGGCCCTGAGCCTGTTTAAGATTCTCTTATACTTGGAGCTAGAACCAGGGAGATGCGACTATTTTCTAAAACAGCTTGCCGTTTTCAGATTTAAGTCTAGTTTTTCTTTGTTTTAAAGTAAAAGCAGATTTTATTTGGAGGCTTTTAGGAAGGGAAAGGGGGAGGGAAAGAGAGAGAGTACACATCTCCAGAGGGGGAAATGCGGGCGACACCATGTGCTGGGCCACGTGGGCACAGCAGCATGTGGGCTCAGGCAGCATGTGCGCCTTAAGTCTAGCTTTGTTTGCAATATCACCTCTTGATATTGGTTATTTTCTGGTTCAGCCAAAGCAAAGACTGTTATGTAATGAAATAGGCCTTTGGGACACAACTGAACTTCACTGAAATGTAATGTCAGGATAGTCTTTCACTATCGCGATGTCTTTCACTCATTTGGGGATGAGACAGAGATACTATCACTCAACCCCTCTCTCACTCCTTTTGTTTTTTAATTGGACAAGAATTACAGTGGCTAGGACTGGGTGTTATTTGACTCTATCCCATTTGGGGACACTCTCAGCAGCGCTCAGGTGCTACTGCAGATTCTGAGCTGGGGTGGGTTTTTGTTAGGGGCCATCTGTGATTCATGGCTTGGGAGAGTGAACCAATGGTTCAGTGCCAGGTCTTGGTGTGTTTTGGGGACCACCAGACCTATACAGACAGGTGTTTGGGTGGCCAGGAGATGCCAGGAATAGACTTCAGGACCTTACATATGCTGGCCATGTGCACGTGACCCGTCTGCTGCTTGAGCTACCGCACCGTCTTGGCAGGCTTCCTTTTTGCATTGGGCCACTCTAGCAGTGTGTGTGTGTGTGTGGGGGGGGTAGGGAGTGGAGGTGGGGGGGCATACTCCAGCTCGGTGCTTGGAGAGGCATTATTTGCAGGGAGTTTCCAGATGCTGGATCAAATTGGGGGTTGACTGTATGCAAGGGTGGCACCTCAAGAAATACTATGTCTTGGGTCCCTATTAGTTTTTTGATGGTAACTGTGAGACACGTGGCCGCCCACCTACAAGATGGTCAGACTCCTCTGTCAAGACCCTGAATGAACGGCTTGAGGCTCTTCGTATTCCTGGAGCAAGCAGATGCCATTGGGCTACACTGCCACGTGATAGGGACAAATGGAAACATTATTGGAGCCCGCTAGAGCAAATTGACAAATAACGGGATGTCAAGAGATCAAGTGATCAAGTGAACTGTGAGACCAGTCTGGAATGGCTTTTTGGTGTGAAGTGAAATACTCTTTTGTGAATACTTGTTAAATGTTAAGAAGACCTTGGGGCGAGGAGTATCCTCTCAGAGACACTGGGAAGTGGGCTATATATTATTTTTATTTGGTTTTGGGGCCACACCTTGCAGTGCTCAGGGATCACTCTAGGTGAGGCTTTGGGGGGCCATATGGGGTTTCTTGGGAGTGAACCTGGGTCAGCCATGTGCAAAGCAAATGCCTTAGCTGCTGTACTATCTCTCTAAACACATAGGTGCTGTACTTTTATTAACCACTTTTAATTTTTATTTTTTGATTTTATAACTTTTATTAAGTCATCAGTTTAGTTACAGACATTCAATATTCTAACACTAATCCCACTGCCATTGTACCTTTCCCACCACCATTATTTCCAATTTCCCCACACACCCCTTAAACCCGCCTCATAGCAGACCCTCAATAATTTATTTTTTATTGTTTGTTATAAATAATTTGCTAAAGGGATGATCAAAATATGTTTCCTTAGAAAAAAGTTAGTGAAGATTATGGTTTCTCACCATGGAGCTATCAAGCACTTATATAAGAGATTACTAAGATGTTGTTACATGGGGTTGGAGTGATAGTAAAGCGGGAAGAGTATTTGCTTTGCATGAAGCCAACTTAGGTTTGGTCCCGTCATCCCATACGGACCCCTGAACACCCCAAAGTGTAATTCTTGAGCACAGAGCCAGGAGTAGCTGGAACACTCCAAGAATTGTTTGGGGGAAAGGAGTGAATTGTCTGTCACTCAGTATGAGACCTTATTGGTTGATAATGTTGCAGAAATATGAGTATTAGCCTCCTGCACTGGCCGCTGGGGACGAGACTTGGAGGTACTAGGAGGCTTTGAGGGCTCTTTTTTTCCTTAAAGATCTGAAACATCTTGTGTCCTGCCCGCCCTCATCTCTCTCCAGCGTGAGATGTGTCTCTTCTCCAGTGTGAGAGAGGCACATCACATTTTGTGCCTGCTGACTCCGACTGCATTTTGTACACAACTGTCTCACAAAAGCCAATTAACTTGTATTTTATTTTGTAATCATATACCTCTTGTTATACTGGCATCAAGGTCAGATCTTAATTCCTGCCTTAATATTAGTGAATTTTGTGGTCAAAGATTTTTTTTTTTTTTTGCTTTTTGGGTCACACCTGGCGATGCTCAGGGGTTTCTCCTGGCTCTGCACTCAGGAATTACTCCTGGCGGTGCTCGGGGGACCATATGGGATGCCGAGGATCTAACGCAGCACAGGCCGGCCGTGTGCAAGGCAAATGCCCTACCCGCTGGGCTATCGCTCTGGCCCCTGATTTTTTAAAAACAATTTTTCTTACCTGAAAACTGTTGGAGGACAGGTTTAGCTATTCTGGGAGTTTTGTTGTTTTGCCCACTCCCAGCTTAATCTATTTAAGCCAAGGTTCATTCTAATGAGACCTCTCTTCTATGTAAACACTGCTAGAGGGTGTGGCAGTTACAGAAATCACCTTGACTGAATAACTTCTGACTTATACATCTACTAAGACTTCTATGTTTTCTAGATTGGGCACAGCTCCTCTTTATACCCACTGCACCCAACATGGGACAGTTAGAATTTACCAGGAGACTACCATCCTGGCTACATTGAGACTATAGGAAGACTATAGGAAGGATCATACTAGTTTGCTCTAAGCAGGCGAGTGTGACCCTTTCAGTACACGAGAACAAGATACTCAGAATCACCCTGGTGCAGATAATAATAAGAAGGACCTGTGGGTACCATCTAGATTACATGAAGCTCATGAAGTTAAGATGTATTACTTTTATACCAGCCCCCCCTCTCTCTCCAGTGTTTTACATAAAAGATAATCTCAGAAGAAGAGATTAGTCCTTGGTGTAGCCTTTGTTTATACCGGCAATAGGGTGTGGCACTGCTCTTCTACACTCTGTTTAGGGTTCTTTGTTGACACGACCCTCCCTGGATTACTTTGGTGTATTATAAGGGGACTGACTTGAGGCCCCCTTCGGCCTTTCACTTTGGCTTTTGGCTCTTCAGCTTTCAGCTTTTGACTCCTGTGGCTTTTGGCTCCTTGGCCTTTTGCTTTTGGCTTTTTGCTCTTTGGCCTTTTGCTCCTTCTTCTGGGTAGGTCTCATCTCGGGTGAGATCTTTTCTCTTTGGTGGGAGACTTAGGCTCTTTTGTATGGTGTAAGTTCGGACCAGAGCTAGAGTTTGTTCATCATATTGGAGTGCTGTGGAAGAGCTTTTGTACTATTAAAAGCCTTTTTTGGAACTGCACCGGACTCGTGAGTTTTCATCTGTTCCCCCTGCATCCTCAGAGTAGAAGAGAACTTCTGTCCTGACACTGTCGGGGACCCCACGGCATTCCCGACAGAAAACTATCTGGTCTGGAGAGCTGGGAAATATATGTTCAAAGTGCTGAGGGATAAAACACAACCAAGAATGTGTTTGGCGGGCAGAGCTATAGCACAGCAGGTAGGGTGTTTGTCTTGCTCACGGCCTACAAGACAGGGGTTCGATCCCCAGTATCCCATATGGTACCCCCAGTACCACCAGGACTTATTCCTGAGTGCAGAGCCAGGATTAAACTCTGAGCATTCCTGGGTGAGACCCCCTTTCCCCCAAAAAAATATAAAAAAAGAAGTTGTTTTGGAATGAAAGTTGTTGGTACTCTTTGTCCTCAGCCCTGGGTTTTGTATTGTTAATCAAAGGTTGCTTCTCTCTTTCCTGTATACCCTTTACATATACTTATGCTAGTACAAAGGATTTTTTGTATAAACATAGGAGACAGTTAAGGCTATGCATTTGTGTATACAAGTTAATTAACTCTGAATTAATTACTCCTGGGCTTCCATCATATTTTCTAACTTAAAACCTCAGTTGCCCTCAGATTGATTCTAATTCCCTTACACCCCCAAAAAGGAGTGTCCCACCGTGGGACTGGATGGACCCAGAGCAACCCTTGAGTAAACTACCTGGCCTCGATATGGGACAGACAGAATATCCAGAACAATATTATAAGCTAGAGAACAGTCATGGAACTAACTCTGTCGTGAGCCCCAAATAAGCAACTAATGGATGAAGGACCCTATGGGGATTAGGAATAAAACAACCTGGCCAGAAAAACGTAGTCTGGAATATATAGCAAGATGTCCCTGGGAATATCACCCAATAAGATTATCCTGGGTGTAGATAAATGTTTCTCTCTCTTCCTGTGTTTATACAAAATGACTAGAAATATCAAGACCATTGTTGACCTGCTCAGGAAAGGAGATTTGTATTTTGTAAAGAGAAAAGGGAAGATGTTGAATTACCCTTTGTTTTCACGTCCTCTGTTCTACTTGCCAGCCCTGGGTTTTGTATGTAAATGAAAGGTTACTTCTCTCTTTCCTATATACCCTGACCAACACACCTTGTCCTGGTTGGGCCTATAGCCCAGGGGCTGGGGCAAGGCCTTGGTTGTTTTGCCCCCCCCACCCCCCCGCCGCCTCCCTCCAAGGGGAAGCACTCTCACCTCATTATTCCAGGATTAAGAGTGTTTACCTCTTACCCTTTGTAAAGTATATATATATATATATTTTTTATTTATTTATTTATTTATTTATTTATTTATTTATTTATTTATTTTTTTTGCTTTTTGGGTCACACCCAGCGACGCTCAGGGGTTTGTCCTGGCTCTGCACTCAGGGAATTACTCCTGGCGGTGCTCAGGGGACCATATGGGATGCTGGGGATCCAACCGGGCCGGCATGGGCCGCCACGCAAGGCAAACGCCCTACCCGCTGGGCTATTGCTCCGGCCCCTGTAAAGTATATATTTCTGGCAGACTGAATTTGAGTTGTGTGTGTGTGTGTGTGTGTGTGTGTGTGTGTGTGTGTGTGTGTGTGTGTGTGTGTGTGTTGTGTGGAGTTAGATGGAGTGAGGAGTGAGTGGACATAGATTAAAGCCTTAGATTTTCTAGAGCTGTGTCGTTGCAGGCATCATGGCTAGGGAATCTGCCAGGCCCTAATATCTGTTGGGGACCCCGCTGAGCCCCAATAAAAGTAAAAGAAAGACTTCCAACAAACAAAACAAAAGCAAAAAAGTCCACCCACGTTGAGTTAGGCAGACATTTGAATTCCTCTGTTTCCTTATTTATTAGAAATAGGAATGAGACTCCCCAACTCTGGCAGTTTCAGGGAGAAATAAGGGTGGCAGTGTATGTCGCATATACCAGGGGCAAGCTGTGAGCAATGAAATAAGGGCAATCAGAATGGTAAAAAAAATTTAAGCATGATTTCAATTTATTTTGGCAAAAATTATTTTTGAGAACGCTAGAAACATTTAACTGAACACCTATTTTTCTTCCCCCTCCCCCTCATTCCGCGGGAACACCGCCTCCGGGTGGGTGAAACCTCACGTGTAGCCGGTGGGCCTTGCCCGGCGGGCGGCGTTCGGATTGGCTGACCCAGAAGGAACCCCGCCCACACCCGCGGTGATCTCGTCCGCGATTGGGTGTGGCCCGTGGCCGGGCTTTCCGGTTGCTAGGTTTGGAAGGCGGTGGAGGAGAGGTGGGCGGGGCGTGCGCCTGTGGAGCAGGTTGCGCGTGCGCAGACAGGGACTGAAGCTGCTTTCCGGTCGGGCGGGAGGAGGTGACGTAAGCAGCGGGGGGCCGGCGGGGGCCTTCGTAGCCCTGGGGACGTTGTATCTGCTGGCCTTGGATCGCGTCACAAGTCGGCGACTGGAGCTGCAGCGGCGGTGGCCGAGGCGGCGCAGGCGAAGGCGAAGGCGGCGGCGGCGGCGGCGGCGGCGGCGACAGCTCTGGGGTTTGCGTCTCGGGGTGTGTCGGCCGCCGCTGCTGCTGGGGCCTGGTATGTACAAATGGCTGGCTAGGATTCTCGGCACCATTTTCCGTTTCTGTGAGCGGCCGGTGCCCCCTGCGCGGGCCCCCTGAAGAGGCGGCGCTCGAACAGGTGAGAGGGGTGCTGGGGGCGGGCGGGGGGTGGGGAGCGCAGGGGTGGGGTCGCGGAGCGCCGGCCTCTCGGGGGGGGTCCCCCACCTTTCCCCAGCCCGGGGGTTTGGACTGGGGGGGGGGGGGATCGCGCAGAGCAGATCCCGCCGGACAGGCCCGCCCGCCGCGGGCGCAGGCGACCACCGGGGGTGGGGGTGGGCCGGGTCGCGGCCGGGGATGGTCGCGCGTGGATGCTGTCCCCGCCCCGCCCGGGCATGTCCGCCGCCGGGCCCGTCCCCCCGGGCCGAGGGCGACGCTGGGGCCGGGCTCTCTTTGTTGTGGCTCACGACGCCGGATGTCACCTGCCGGCCGCAGGGGCTCGCTGGGGCTGCGGGCCGCCCCCTGCCCGGACAGCGGCCGAAGCTCCTCCGCGCGCCGGGAGGTGGCAGCTGTCCCGCGAAGCAGCTGTCAAGCGGGAGGGGTGTGGTGCCTTTATCAATTTCTTTTGGGGGCGGTGGTGGTGGGAGGGAGGGGTCGGAGCGAGTGGGGCAGGGGAGCGGGAGAGACCGAACGCGCCTAGGAAAAGGGAGAGCCCCGGGCGGTAACTTTGTTACTCAAGTTGTGTGTGTGTGTGTGTGGTGGGGGGTGGGGGAGCTCGGAGAGTGCGGCGTCTTGCATCCTGCAAGACCCGGGGTCCGCCCCCGGTTTCCTTTCTCTTGACACCCCCCGGGCCAGTGGCGGAGATGGAAATGCAGCCGCGGTCCCTGGGGTGGGAGGGGGCGTCGCTTCCCTGCTCCCTGGGAAAGAATGAATGAGCCTGGAGCTCGCTTCCGGGCTGGTTTCTTGGAGCTCGGGAGAGAACCCGGTGGTTCTTCCCCAGGTCTGTCCGCGAAGGCGGGATTGGAGGCCAGGGACGGTTGGCGGAGCTCCAGCCTGTGTTCCCGAGGGGGCAGAAAGCTCTCTAGTGCCGCCTTCGCAGATGGGGGGGCTTGTGTTCCTTTATTCTACCCCGAGCGCAGAGCAGGTGCACACTTGTTACCGAACTGGGGGAGAGGGTCTCCCCATCCACCCTCCCCCCCCCGTGGGTCCCTGGTGATTCGGAGGAGGGGTAATTTGGAGATGACAACTGTGCTCCTTACCACGTTTTCTGATCTGAAACTGCTTCCCTGGGGCCTGGGGGAAATACGGTACAGGGCTCCGTCCCGATGCCCCCATGGAGCCCGGGCACCCATCGCCTAGGCCCCCTGCGTCCTCACTGCAGCCGGAAGTTACGCAGGAGCAGGACGCCAGGTGTGAGCCCTGCACACCTCTGGATGTGGCCCCAGGCCGAAAGACAAACGAAGCAGAAATAGCTTTTCTTAATGTTAATCATTTCTCAGTCAAAGTGGCATAAAGAGGTCTCCGGCCATGTTGAAAGTTAGGAACCAAGTGGTATTTTTTCCAGATTTTCTGTTATTAATTTAGTCTTTCATTCATTTATTCATTTATTTATTTATTTGTTTGTTTATTGTAAATGGTGATCAGGCAGACTTATCTTTAGATGCTTAGTGGTAAGCACATTGTGAGACTCTACTATTTTTGAGATATAGGCTAAATTTTTTTCCTAAATTCACCCCAGTTTTGTTTTTTTTAACCAATGTAAGCTAGTTTTTGTGATAAAAATGCAGTTAACTGTAGAGTGTTTTCTGGTTGAGGATTTTTTGAAGCCTCTGAAGATGAGCTTTTCCTGAGAGCAGAAATGGGTTTTTTTTTTTTGCAAGGGGTAGGGATGCTGGGAATATTTTACAAGGAACTTATGTATGTGTTTTTAATGATTTCTGGAAAGAAAAAAGATGCTGGTTCTTTTTGTTGTTGTTTTGGAGCCACACCCGGTAATGCTCAGAGGTTCTCCTGGCTCAGCACTCAGGCATTACTCCTGGTGGTGCTCAGGGGACCATGTGGGATGCGGGGACCCAGCTCTGGTCAGCCGCGTGCAAGGCCAATGCCTGCCCGCCTTATTAACATTCCGCCCCAGCTAGTCCTTCTTTCAGAAAATTGATGGTATTTACTATGTTCACTTCCTAGGTAGGTGATTTCTTTCAATTTTAAGATTGGAACTTAGCCAAACTACAGATTATTATACATATGACAGGGGAGTTTTGTATCTCTCAAATAATTGAAACTTGAGTGTTAAGTCCTCAGATATTAAAAAAGTCATACAGAGTAGTAATCTCTTTTAAAACATCATTTGAAATAAAAATTACATTCAGTGGAAAAAAAACCAGTTGACTTATTTTTTGGCAAAGTAGATGAGAGTATTTGTTTTTTTGAATAGTAGGTTTACTTATAGAAATGGAATGTGTATATATGTAAAAATATATATATTTTTTCTCTCTTCAGCACTCTGTTTTCTACAGTGGACACTGATGAAATACCTGCTAAAAGACCAAGATTAGGTATTGAATATTTTAAAAATCAGTTTTTACTAGGAAAATATATTATTAAACATATTCAAAAGATATAAAGTATATGCAATGAAAAAATAAGTCTCTTTCCTATCCCTTTTATTCTCGGTTATCTAATTTTTAGAGGTAACCGCTGTTACCAAGAAGTATCTTTCCACATTAGTAACCGTGTTTTGAATATGTGTTTAAAATTTCCAAATATTTCTGTAGACAAAAGGTGCTTTTTTTTACTTTTGAGTCAAAAAGCATTGTTAAAACAATTTCAAACTGAGTCATTTAGTTCAGATAGGTGAGTGACCCAATCTAAAGTTTTGCCCTAAATTGTTTATTTCCATGTATCTTAAGGGGAAGATGTAGCTTGGGTAAAATAAGATTAACGAGCGAAGGCTCACTGGAAAACTACAATAATTCCTCATTTTTGAGATGAGTATGAATTTGGGTATACTTCTAGATCTGATCATTGACGTTGGACATACTGTGTCAAAATGGATTTTATTGAAATCCAGAGAGTTACTTTATTGAATGTGTTTCAATGTTAAGCTGTATATTAGGTTCCATAGAAAACAAGAAATTATAAGAAACTTTTTTAAGGGTTTTGTAATTGTACACGTAGATAACTATATACAGGGCAAACATTTGAGACAAGTACTCATACTACCTGAGTCAGTGAAGATATGATACAAAATAAGAAACATAATAACTAGTCTTAAATATTTGATGGAGCAGATCATCTTGATATGGGTCTTGAAGCATGGATGTAACAGTAGAGCATTAGGAAGAAGCATCTTAAGCAAAGTGGTAGAATGGGAAATTTTTGTAATTCAGAAAATAGGGAATAGAACATGAGCATTAAATGGACTGTTGAGAAATAAGTCAGATTATAGAGGATTTTTGAAGTCTAGGGATTTGTACTAAATTTACTAGGACAGTATTTCCTGAAGCCCAGGATAGATGCCAGTTCAGGAAATAATTTTAAGAGATGGAGTATTCATCTAAGTAATATTTGAACTCTTTATACTCATTTTTTTTTATAAGGTGCCAGGAACTAAACTTGATTTCATGAATGCAAGGCATGTAGTCTACCACTGAGCTCCATCCCTGGGGCCATTTGAAATGATTTTAAATGTTTTGATTACTTCATGTAGAAAATCTTTTATTTAATGCTACTTCTTCAGTACTTGACTAATGTGTTAATCTCCCTTTTTAAACAGTTAGCTAGAACTTGTGTTTTTATTTACAAGGCAAATGATGTTTTACACTTAGATAACTGCCTTTAAATACATTATTGAGGAAAAGTGAATCAATTCAGAGAATCTAAATAACTATGGTACACACACTAAACTTTGTGGTGGTATTGCAGAAGGTTCCTCGGTTACTCACAGTTATCTCCTGTTTTACAGACTTCTGTATTAAGCATGTCCATATTTTCATGAAAACTAAATTGACATTTTTCTGAGTAGAAACTAAAGAAAGGCACGTACGTGAAGGGGGAGGCAGTGGGCCACTAACGCTCACTAGGTCTTTAAAGGTCTGTGCTGAGCTGTCCAGGAGCACTCTGAGGATGGTTGTGCGGACTTAAATAGCTAGTGTGAGGAACGACCCTTAATTTTACTTATATTTAGACTTAGGTGACCACATGGAGCTCATGGACCTCACAGAGGGTATTACTGGCTACTATACCTCTGTTGCTTTCAAGTGGGGAAAAAATACAGGGTAAAGAAGAAACAGAACCCCGAAAATCAGACTCATTATCTTATAGGTTAAAGGAATTTAAAGCTATGTCCTTAGTCTACATTCGGGGATATTTAGGTGATCTTATCCCCAGTTACAAATGAGACAGACCCTTAGTTTTTTTTTTTTTTTTTAGTCAACAATATCTGTTGATGTAATGTTGGAGTATATTCAAATCTGAGATGATTTCTAAGAAAATAAGTATACCTTCTAGCTCAAACTACTTTACTATTTTTTTTTTTGGGTCACACCCGGCAATGCTCAGGGGTTTCTCCTGGCTCTGCACTCAGGAATTACTCCTGGCAGTGCTCGGGGAACCATATGGGATGCCGGGGATCGAACCCAGGCCGACACAGGCTGGCTGCGTGCAAGGCAACGCCCTACCCGCTGGGCTATCGCTCAGCCCCATAAACTACTTTACTATTAAATTATGTCATTCTCTTTCCCTCTGGGGTTAGATGAAATGACAGTCTTATGTGTTAAGCACCATTTCATAAAGCCTTTCTCTTCCATGTAAGAAACGAGATTGTAAGTGATCATCATCATCATTGTTACTCGAGGGATAATCTGGAATTCTCTGTAGTTAATAAAACGAGGAACAAGACATTTGCCATCACTCGGTACTTAGCTGTTCTCTACTTACAAATTACCGAAGTGGATTCTGCTTCACTTGGTTATCACAGCCTCCTTGTTCAGCTTAGTCCCCTGTCCTTTTGGAAAATGCTCATGGGGAATGCTTGTTGCTTAAATGCCACCCTTTCAGTTTGTGTCCTGTTTTTCTCTACAGCAGAATGTGGCCTAAGTGTTTGTCTCTTGGCGCTCAAGCTAGTGCTCTGAAACCCTGAATTCGGAGCTAATAGTGCGCAGAAACCAATCAGCAGTGTAGGAAGTAAGAAAGAGGTAGTACGATTAAAGGAGGAAGTGGGGAATACGGACCCCCCCCCCGTCTGTTTACTTAAAGTCTATTTGGATGGGGGTGTGGGGTGACTGAGATCTTCCAGAACATTTTCTTAGTGAAGGGTAGTCTTGTTTTAGCATAGCTACATTTCCTGTGCTCACCAACGTCTCCCTTGGCTTAGCCAAGATATAAATGGACCCTTAGTTTATAGTTGCTTTGGAATCAGGGACAAACCAGCGAGTTACACGATGTTGCTTGCACTAGAATTCTGCCCTACCAAGTGGTTAAATGCTTCTGACCCCTGTCTCAGGGAAAGATTTATTTACTATGTTATGAAGAACTCACTGCTGACCAATTATTATAACTGGAACATTCATTTTTTGTGAGCCAGAATGTGGTTTGCTAAAGTCATGGTTTCCTATTTTCATAGCATCCCAGATATTTTACTAAAACCAGAAACCACAATCCTGGAATTCTGGTTCTTTATGTAGGAGAAAAATGACTTTTACAGATAATTTTCATCTCAATGATTGAAAATGGGACTTCTGATAAAAATGAACAAAGGCCTTTTCTCAAATATACTCTGCTGAAAGTTGTTTATTCTGTATATATGTATATGGTCTGTACATAGTCTGTGTCATACTTTCTAGATTGCTTTATTCACCAAGTGAAAAACAGTCTCTACAATGCTGCCAGCTTATTTGGATTCCCATTCCAGCTGACCACAAAGCCCATGGTGACCTCTGCTTGTAATGGAACACGGAATGTGGCCCCTTCAGGAGAGGTCAGTGGGGTCAGCATCTCTGCGCCTACTTATACTTAATCATCACAGCTAAATTTCAGGACTGTGTTCTCTCTTTTAGCAATTAATGTGTACCATGACTCTTTATTAACCTTGCTATAGAAAACATGAAAGGTATATAAAATTATATTTTAAAGGTATTAATTAGGAGCCTAATTGTGAGTGAATCTGTGTTTTTTAAATTGATGTGGGAAGAACCTGGAATTGTTAATATTTTTGGTATCATATTGTGGTTCTTCACAAATTAAGTCTTTGGTCTCAAAGATATGTGTCTTCAAGAGATGTAATAGTCACCAATAGTGTGATATTAAAAAATATTAGAAAAAAATATTAGAAATGTATTTGAATTCTAAAATTTAGATGCTACAGAGGTGATTGTTTTTGATTTTAAGGTATTTTCGAACTCTTCGTCTTGTGAACTAACGGGTTCTGGACCCTGGAGCAACATGCTGAAACTGGGTGAGGTGGCCAGATTACTTGTGCTTTCTCTTCTTTCTCTCCTTTCCCCCCTGAGTTTTGAAACTAGGAAAGGAAAACACTTCTCTACAATTCTCTCTACCCTTGTAAGTAGCAGTTAGCTTATCTGTAGCATTGCCTTGGAAATTCCTGTTGTAGTCTCTGAGTGTCGTACGCCCTTAGGTCCCAGTTCATTCATTAAATATATATGTATCTCCTGAGAATGAGCTTTGGGCCGGGCATTGCATTATCAGGAAGAACGTGCGACAGATAAAATGAAACCTTGTCTTTGAGGAATATTTTTTCAGTGGGGGGGTGCGGGGGTGCTTTCTGGGTTACACCTGGCAATGCTAAGGGGTTACTCCTGGTTTCTCCACTCAGGAATTACTCCTTACAGTGCTTGGGGGACCCATATGGGACATCACAGATCCAACCTGGGTTGGCAGCGTGCAAGGCAAATGCCCTACCCACTGTGTACAGGCCATTTTTGAGTATTGCTCCAGCTCATCTCTGAGGTATATTGTCTGGGAACAAACTGAGGTTCCCATTTCTCATACTTTTATGCATTAGGAACCCCTCCATAGCCTTAGACCCCCAAGTCATGTATGTTGTACTATAATTGCAAAGTGCAGGAATGGGGGAAAAATAGGAAGGATCCTGAAAATGGTGGTCTCTGCTTACAGGTAGGCTTAAAAAGTTTGATAGGCAAAAGGAACTTTCTCAGAAAGTTATGGATAAGAACTTGGAAGGGAATGTTAAAACTCTTAGGGTAGTATTTCTCACTTTTTTTTTTTTTTTTTTTGGTAGGGGCCATACCCAGAAGTGCTCGGGGCTTACTCCTGGCTCTACCCTCAGGGGATCAGTCCTGGCAGGGGCTCTGGGGACCCTTGGAGTCCTGGGGGTAGAGCCTGGGTAGGCACACCTTGGGGCAAGTACCTTGCCCACACGTAACTCTCTCTGGCCCCTTTTCAGAGTTTTTTAAAGTAAAGTGTGTCTGGTAGAAGCAGCATGCATCATTGACTGAGAATCTCATTCCAAAGGCTCTGGAACAAAGATGATATTTCTTGGAAGTCTTGCATTGTCTTTACGTTTAATATAGACTAGATGTTATGGGATTTTTCATGTTACTTGAATTACTTTTTAAAATTATGTACCATTAAAACATATGGAAGGAGGAGGGTTTTACCTTGTGCTCCAGTTCTGAGTGGTGGTTTTCTGCTGTGCTGGAGACCCACCTGCGTTTAGCCCCTGCGCCCCACCTCTCACCCTTCGCCCTGTTGTAGGGTTTGTGGCGCTAGTCAAAAGAAGGAAGGCAGGTGTGCCGACCGCACACTGCATGTAGAAAGAGCTCCTGAAGTCTCTTCTCTGAAACTCTTGCAGATGTGTATACAGTTCAGGCCTGTTTGCATTTCAGGTTAGTTTATGTGTATTGATTATCGCTTTCAGAAATTCCTTTGGGATTGAATGCTGTTTCATGTGGATTTGGGAAGCAAATGGATCCAGGATACTTTAGAGTTTGCTGTTACTGGTTTCTGCAGAAGCTTTCAGTGAAACTCGCGTAGCTTCAGTCCCTGAGATTCAGCAAAGAGTAGGATGGAAGTCGGTTGCCATTTTTAAAGTATAATAATCTTTTCCCAGATGAAATAGATCATATGGCAAGATTGGTTTGTTGTTGTTATTTATTGCTTTTGAGCCACTGCTGACTGTGCTCTGGCCTTCTCCTGGATCTGTGCTCTGGGATCCTTCTTGGAGCTCAGGGACACAGACGGTGCTGGGGGCTGAATGCTGGCCAGCTGCTTGCAAGGCGCCCCCTACCTGTGTTCTGTTGCCCGGCCCGTATGGCACGTTTTCTGTAAGACTTTTATTTTCTTGGGAGGTTGAAACTGGAGCAGTTCATCCCATTTGATTAAATCACAGAGTTTGTGATCATTGAGCTCCTGACTCTTGTTGATTCGAAACAAGTGACACTGGAAAAACCTCAACTAGGAATTTGTTTTGCTTTTTTTGCCTTGAAGGATTAAGCCCAGTGCTGTTGCTTTTCCTTTACATTTCTGCAAAGGAGTGTATACCAGATCACTTCATAACTATAAATACAATTTGAAAATACAAGATATTTAATTGTACAGTTGTAAACTGCTCACAGGTTTTTATTTAGGTGCAGCTACTCACAGATGCTTTTCATTTCTTTTTTGTTTCACAAATACAAATGCATTTTGAAAACAGGTAATAAATCACCTAATGGAATAAGTGACTATCCAAAGATCAGAGTGACAGTAACCCGAGATCAGCCCCTAGAGTTCTGCCTTCCTTTGGGTAAGTGTTAAATTCTGCCTCTTTGAATTTTGTAAATGGAAGCTTAGCACTTATTGTGTCCATTCTTGCTAGATAGTCTCATTATTTTGTTATGTAACTTTTTTCTTTGGTAAATGAAGAAATCGAAGAGAGAAATTAATTATCTGGAGATAAAAATGAAGCAATAACTAAACTACCACACTCTATTTGAAGCAGCAAAACTGACACTAAGAAGGAAATTAGGAAATTCACATGGCTGGAGAGAGAGCACAAAGATAGTGCACTGGGCTTCAGCATGCAGCCAGCTGGCTCAAATGCCAGCACCAATTTACCTAAAATTTATCATCATTTATTTTTTGGCTACATTCTTGTGGTGCCTAGGGATTACTCCTGACTCTGCACTCAAGAATTCCTCCTGTAGTGTCTGGGTCG
>JAJIBD010008794.1:0-88819 GCA_021461705.1 Cryptotis parvus
AGGAGCCCTGCTCTGATCCCTCTGGAGCCTGGTGGTCCCTGGCTCTCCTGCAGACCACGTAAAGGGCCGGAGCACCGGGGGAGGTGGTAGCCGAGTGCACCTGCGGCTTCTCCACCCCCTGGCCATCCTGCACATGCTCTTCTTGGAGATGGGGGTACACCGGGTGGCCTGCCCCCCAGCACACCAGACCTGACTTGCTCCATGTCGGCAGGCAGACGAGGCAAGTCCTGCAGTCATGGGGATAAAGACACTCTAACTTTCATGGAGGGGATAGGTCAGTGGCGGTGACTCGGGCTGCAGGAAACCCTCCCTTCTCCGGGTCGCCTTGAGCACTTCATCCCAACTCAGACTTACCTACCCTGAAGCACCCTAAAGAGCTGAGGCCACAGGCCTGGCCAGCCCCCAAGGCCTCTTCTGGCCCTTCAGGTTGGTCCTATTTGTTTCTTAGGAAGTGGCCCTAGAACACGAGGGTGAGGGGTTCAGGGGGGGCTGCATAAAAGCCCCTTTTCCCCTTAGGGCTTCAGCCTGGAGTCTGCAGCCAAAGGGACAGGTGTGAGGCAGCGGGGGCAGAGCTGGAGTGGGAGAGGCCGGCATCCTCTCTCTGGTCTCCGGGGCTCTGCTGTCCCCACAGCACCCCCAGCGGCCGCTGGGGAGATAAGGGTAAGATGTCACCCGCGGTCCTCCTGACCCCACTCTGCACACACGCACACACCGAGGTCTGATACCGCCTTGAGGAGCATTAGATTTACTTCCGGTAAGGTGGAATTCTGGAAGTGTGGCACCCTCTGTCCTGCTGGGGAGCCCCATGTGGCACAGTCCAGCAGCCTGCGGGCCGCTCCCTTCCCGGGTTAACGCCAGGGGGCCGTGTGCCTGACTGGGCTGTGGAGAGAAACAGGAAGGAATGGTACGTTCAGAGCATCCCAGGCGAAGGTGGGCAGGGCTGGTCTCTCCGGTCCTGAATTCGTGGTTTTAACTTTAAATATATAATTTTTACTTGTTTGTTTGGGGGGCATACCAGTGGTGCTCAGTGGTTACCCCAGCTATGTGCTTAAGAATTATTCCTGGCAGTGCTTGGGGAACCATACAGGAGGCCAGGGATTGAATCTGGGTCAGATGTAGGCCAGGCTGGCTCCCTACACATTGTATGTACTATCACTTTGGTAGTGAAACCAAACTAGAAAAAAAATTGTTAAGATAATTTTCTTTTTTTTTTTTTGCCTTTTTGGGTCACACCCAGCAATGCTCAGGGGTTTCTCCTGGCTCTGCACTCAGGAATTACTCCTGGCGGTGCTCGGGGACCATATGGGATGCCGGGGATCAAACCCAGGCCGGCAGAGGCCGGCCGCGTGCAAGGCAAAGCGCCCTACCTGCTGGGCTATCGCTCTGGCCCCCAAGATAATTTTCTTTATGATCAGTAAATGTTTGAACTTGTATAGCTATATTAGATATCTATATGCTCAGGATCCTGTCAAATTTTTTCTCTGGCAAAAGAGGTCAAAAGTGAGAAAAGGGGGCCATGGAGATAGTATAGTGAGTGGTAAGGCTCTGGCCTTACACAGCCAACCGGGTTTGGTCCCCAGTACCTCAACATTGTCCCGTAAGTATCACCAGGAGTATCATTCCTGAGCACAGAGGCAGGTAACTGCCCTGAGCATCACTGGGTATGGCCCCAAACCAAAAATAAACATGACAGAATTTTAAAAAATATGGAGAAGTGGAAAAGGTTAAAGCAACCCTGCTCCGGCTCCCCCTGAATCCTAACTTGCTGCCCTCCAGGCTGAGAGAACCACCTCTGTCTGCTCGTGGCTCAGGACCCTTTGAGTAGCCCCCCCACCCCCCCACTAGCCTCCACTGTCGGCTGCTCTGTGTGACCCAAGTAGAGAGGGTTCCAGTTACCTTCTTGTTCTGTGTGGGGTCAGTGGCTCGGGCCCCACTCAGGGCTTACTCCTGGTGAGATTTGGGGAACCTTATGTATTACTGAAGGTAGAAACCAGGTCTGCCTCGTGCCAGGCAAATGCTTAGCACACGCCCGATCTCTCCGGCCCGGCGTCTGCAGCCATGCCTTGCTTTGCTCAGGTGCCAGATGGTGGCATTTGGTAGAAGGAAAACCCCAGACCCCCAGACAGCCTCAGCACTCCCACCACCACGGATGTGCACAGGGTGTGGGAGAGGAGACCATGCTCACCTTACATGGCCACAGCCCACCCCTGGCACCCTGTGGGAAGAGTTTGCTTTGTGGGAGAGAGGGTGAGTGTGGACCCTCAGGATGGACCTCTGTGAGGTGAAGCTTAAGGCCCGGGGAGCCTCTGAGCGCCAGAGCGACACACACAGGTGTGGGCACGCCTCGGCAAAGGAGGGGAACGGCAGAACATGGGGTGGCCCGTGGGAAAAGGCCGGAACATCTGGAGGCAGGAACCTCCTGTTGGAATCGTCCCGGCAGGCTCTTGGCTCTTTTCTGTGATCGCTTGCCGGGTTCCTTTTTGTACCCTCCGGCCTTTTGTTGTTGTTGGGGGAGGGGGCAGGGACAGACCCAGTGGTGCTCAAGGCTTATTCCTGGTTCTGGAATCAGGGATCATGCCCTGCAGGGGCTTAGGGGCTTAGGGACCATACAGGATGTTGGGGATTGAACCCAGGTTGGCTGCGTGCAAGGCGAGTGTCTTACCCGCTGTACTATCTCTCCCCGCCTTTTCTTCCTCTTCGTCAGACCTTACCAGGCCAAAGAATTCTGAGACACACGCCTGGTACCTAAGTCTCTCTTCTCTCTCAGGGCTGGTGCCCAAAGGGTCATTCCCAAGGGAAGCACTTCACTTTCTCTTAGCTTTACTCGGGAGTGTACCCTAACATCCCCTCCCTTCCTCCTGGAGACCCGCAGGTGGATGTGGGTCTGTGACCTGAAGCAGCAAAGGGGACCCCTGGGCAGTCTGAGGGGCGAGGCCCTGTGGTGTGGGCGGGGCTAGCCTACCTGTAGGCGTTGCTGAAGCTCGGAAAGCATTCCTGGGAAAGAGGAAGGGTGAGGCAAGGGAGGCGGGAACCCAGCTTCCCCCAGACCCTGTACATTATTACAACGCACCTTCCTCCCACTGAGAAAGGGAAGAGGGGCCCCTGGGTGCGGGGGCTCCGTTAGCAAGGAATGAAACATGTAAGCGGCAGAAGTTCCCTTGTGTGTACCTTCTTTCCAGGTCTTACACTTTCCAGGCCCAGGGAGAGCAGCGGAGCCCACTCCCTCCCTTCCGGCTGTGGGCCCCAGGTCAGCGGCCTCACTTACAGGGATTCGTAAGGCAGGGGCTTCTGTCCATAGCGGTCCAGGCTGCGGTTCTGGTTGATGCAGTACTGGGCAAGCCGAAGGGGATGGGGTGGGAGGGGGTCTATGAGTCAGGGGGAGGAGGGAGACAGGGCCCCTCCCATGCCCCCCCCACACTGGGCACTCTGGGGCCGGGGATCCCTGCTTTTGGCTTTCTGTCCCTCCACACCTGCCCACGCGTGTCCATCCCCCTTCCCCACCATCTTCTGGACTCTTGGGTCCCAGGTAGGGTACAGCAGTGCTTACCCTCCAGTTCTGGGTCAGTTCTGGCTTCAAGTACCGCACCGCATAGCCGCTGAAACCCTTCACTGTAGAGAATGTGAACTCCTGGGGCCCCAAGAGCTCTGAGATCAAGCCCCATGGCACACGTGGAGCCTAGCGCAAGGACCTGCCCCACAGGAGTCCTGTCCCTAAGCTCCCTCCCTCAGTTGAGCCACGCCCATAGGCACCACCCCTCAAGGAACCTCCCCTTAAGGCCACGCCCCTCACATGAACCATGCCCACAAAAGCCACCAGTAGCCCCGCCCACGGCGTGTAGCCCCGCCCCACACGAAGCTCCGCCCCATTTGATTCCGCCTCTGCCCCACTGGGCAGCTCTCCTGGCTAGGCCAATTTCTGCCTCTTCCCATCCCTGCCCTCCCTTGTTTTTGCAGGAGCCCACCCAATGCTCCAGCCTGCTCTCTCTCTTAGTGTCTGCTCCAGGGACCCAGATGGGAGGCGCTCTATCCCGCTGGACATCCCTATACCAATTGGACTGACCTCTGTTGCCTGGACAGGGCAGCTTGAACTCGTCGGGTGGAGGACACCAGGCGGGACCAGTCATCGATGGCGTGCGTGAAGGAGGGCCAGCTGACCAGGTGGATGCCGGTGCTATGGGCGCCAGCTTGCCCTCGCGGTACCTGTCCCGGAGCCTCGGGCCCTGCCTCCGTGATGTCCTGGTGGTATTGGGAGTCGGGGCTGTGGCGGTCAGTGTGGAAGCCTAGTGGTACCCACCAGGACACCCCCGTCAGCCAGAACTGGAGCCAGAGCGTGGGACTGACGCGCCCCTATGCAGCGTGTGTCTGCACCCGCCACTCACCAAACAGTGTATGGGTTTGTTGGGGATCCCTAGGAGCGTGAAGCAGGCGCTGTCAAAGTCCTCTGAAGAAAGAAGAGAAGGGGCGACGCCTATGTCAGCTGCCACAGTGTGGGGGGGGATTGGACCACCCGCACTGCTTTTATATTGAACTTTTTGACATAAAAATCTAAGACAGGGGCCCGAGCGATAGCCCAGAGGGTAGGGCGTTTGCCTTGCATGTGGCTGGCCTGTGCCGGCCTGGTTTCTTCAATCCCTGGCATCCCATACGGTCCCCCGAGCACCGCCAGGAGTAATTCCTGAGTGCAGAGCCAGGAGTAACCCCTGAGCATTGCCGGGTGTAACCCAAAAAAGCAAAAAAAAAAAAAAAAAAAAAAAACCCTAAGACAAAGTTGATTTTTTACATTCTACTCTTACAATAAACTACAAACAGATCAAAGATTTCAATTAAAAAATAAACTATTTGGGGGCTGGGTAGGGCATTTGCCTTGCTCACAGCTGACCCAGGTTCAATCTCCGGCACCCAGATGGTCCCCAGAGACCTACCAGGAGTGATCCCCGAGTGCAGAGCCAGGAGTAAACCCTGAGCACAGCCAGGTGTGGCCAAAACCAAAACAACATAAAGTTTCATATCATTTGGAGCAGCTTCCTAAACTCTGTGTGTGTGTGCGTGTGTGTGTGCGTGTGTGTGCGTATGTGTGTGTGTGTGTGTGTGTGTGTGTGTGTTTGTGTGTGTGTGTATGGGGGGGGGCTGGGGGAGATGCGAATACATCAGAATGTTCATTGAAGCTGGAGAAAAGTAAAGACTTCCCTGCATTATTTTTTCCAAGTTTTCTCTGAGGTTGAATGAGATTATAAGAAAAAAGTTGGGAACAGGGAAAGAATATGTGTTTGTATTTGCATTAGTGCACAATGGTAGGATAAGATTAAGACTTTATGTGACTTCCTATAGTAAGGGAGGAGAAAGACTGGCTAAAACTTACATGCTTACAGTATTCTGAACTGTGCCCACCCAGTGGTACTTAGGCCTTGCTCTGTGCACAGGGATAGCTCCAGGAAGTGCTCAGGGAACATACGTGGTGCCAGGAAACAAACCTGGGTTGGACGCACACAAGGCAAGCACTCGAGTGCCTGTACTATCTCTCTGGCCCAGCATTTTGAGTTTTGAAGTTCGGATGACTTGCGTTCTAAGCATTTATTTATTTGCAATAAAATACAAATCAAGGGCTAAAGCCAGGAAATGGGAAGACCTAGTCACTGTCATGGTCCTTCCTCCATAGCAGCCTGGCAGCTTTAGAGCAGCTCCCTGTTCTGGTCAGGTATAGGGACCCCAGCACCTCCCTTTCCTATCCCAGCCTACTGCTTCCCATCTGCTTCCTGCCTCTGGGTCCTACAGAGACACTCAGGTCATCCACAGGTGTCCCCATTGCAGCCAGAACCTGGGCACCCCTCCTGCCTCCCTGCCAACATTGGTGCCAAATTGTCTTGCTTTATCTCGGGTTTGATCTGAGGGCTATATCTGGCCATATTCAAGGTTACTCCTGGCAATGCTCAGGGACACGCGGGTGCAGGGGATTGAGCCTGGATGCAGAGCGTGCACTCAGCTCTCATAGAGCTACCTCTCCTCCCCTCCTCTATCTCTTAACTCTCTCCCCTGCCTCCCCCCACCTGTCTTTGCCTGTGTCCTAACCACTCCCCTTCAACCTTTTAGTACTCAACCCTGATTCCTGCTCCTCTACGCCAATACTCACACTTCCCTTCTGTTTAAAGGTTTAGAGAGATTTCTTTTCCTTTCTGGGCAGTCCACTGATAAGGTAAAGACGAGCCCCAGCCTTATGCACCCCCTGAGTTATGTCCCCATCCAATCCCCCATCCCCCTTGAGCTGCACCCCCTTCCCAGGCCCAGCTGCTGTTCTCAGAAACTGCTCTTCTGGCCCAGAGCAACTAGAGTTTCCCCCACGTTCCTCCTTTGCCCAGGCCGTCCCCTCATCTACCCCTGCGGCCCAGCAGAGCACAGGCAGGAAGCAGAGGCTTAATACTGTGTTGACATGCACATGTATGTCCAGGCGCCACCCCTGTCTCTGCGACCAGCCCCCGCCCAAGGAAGGTCATTCTTTGGCTCTTTCATCTGCCATTCACATTTTGCCACCAAGACCTCCTGCCTCCAGTCTTGGGGGGCCAGAGTGGTGGCCCAATGGGTTGAGCACATGCTTTCTCTGCAGGAGGTCTGGGTTCAATCCCCAGCACCCCTGAAGGGATCCCAAAGCCCGAGAGACCTGGTGGCAGCTGGGCACCTGACCTTTGGTGCAGTAGGTGGAGGTCTGGCTGTGCTCGGAGGAGAGGCAGCCATTGACAGAGTCCATGTCCATGCGGCGCAGGCTGGGCAGTTGCGGGTGGTAGAGGCACTGCTTCACACCTGCCAGTGGGTGGCGCTGGCGCACGATGGGGGGCAGGGAAGGCCGGTGAGGTGAACACATGGATGGAGCCATCATTCCAGGGTACCAGGTCCAAGATGCGGGCCATGGCTGGGGGCAGGAGGCACCCAGAGGCTCAGGCTGGCAAACCCCTTTCTGGGTGGAAGTCTGAGCTTAGCCAGGGCTGCTGTGTGTTTCATTGACAGGTATGGGGCCTGCTGTGTGCTGGGGCGTCCCCGTGCAGGTCAGGGCTGATCTCAAACACAGGCCAGAGGAGGCTGAAGGCAGTGATGGGTCAGTACTGGTGAGATGGCAAGGGCTGGGCCGGGTATGCAGGGAATGCACTATAAGAGGGGGCTCCGAGTCTATTTTAAAGTAACAAACAGGAAGCAGCAGCTGACAGTGCATTCAGAATTAGCCTAGAAAACCTCGGGTAGCTAATGATGGACTTTGGTCTGAGCTTGGGATTCTTCCGTTTACGCCACCAGGAGGCAGGAAGGTTTCCAAGAAGTGGGAACACTTGCTCCCTTGGCACTAGAACATATGCTGCTGGTTACCCGGGGCCTCCCTTTCCAAAGCGGGAATTGGGCCAGGGGGGGTGGCTGGCTCAAAGGGCTAGAGCGCATGTCTGGCATGCACGAGGCCCTGGATTCGATCCCCAGCACCTCACGTGCCCTGACCCCAGCATTATCCAGTCCAAGTCGCACCATAGGTCCCTGTACTGGGTGGGACCTGGTCCACTGGGTGGGACGTACACAAAATACAGCTGCTGCAACAAGCGCCAACACAAAGCAGGTCTTCCCAGGAGATGCGGGAGGCTGTGTGGCCTCACCCCAGTAAGAGGAGGCGGGGCGGGCACAGTGGGGGCAGGTCTTGGGGTGGCTCTTCTGGGGAGACACAGGCAGTGGCTCAGTGACAGGAGGACCCCCTGCTTGGGACCGTGACCCTCGGCTCCCAACACTCACTCCCCTCTGCGCACGGTGTGGCTCCAGGTACCCAGGCTCAGAGCTACCTTCAGCTCTCCTGCCTGCCCAGTGTGAACAAGGCGCCGGGGCGGGGGCTGGGCCCTGAGCCTGCGGCAGAACAAAGGGAGCTGTGTGCCCTGGTGATGCCACGGTAGCCGGATTGTGAGGTGCACCCTGAGCACAGCTGCTCTGAGGAGACGGGCCCCTTTTAGGCACCTCGGGAAGTGTTGAGTCTGGGACTTCCAGGCCAGCGTGTTAGGCCCTGGACCCCGCCATGAGGGCTGGAGGCCTCTGTGTTCCCTCCTCCCCAAGGGGCTGCTCTGTCCTTGGGGTTCTGGGGCGGAGATTCAAAGTTAGCCTGTCCAGCATATGGGGATCAGGAAGTAGTGGCCTCAGCAGGGTGAGGATTAGCAGCCCCCGAGGCCCTGGCGGCGCCCGCCCCCTTCCCAGGCCAGCAAGGTCGTGAGTGATTAAGCTGAGTACTCCCTGAATGCTTCCCTTCCTCACTTCCGGTTCAAGCACTGGTCAGCTAGTCACTGCTCCAGGAGAGCCCGCCTGTCCTATGTCCACTGGCATGGGTTTTGCTGTACCTGCCTGGGGTTGAGCCTGCTGTGAGCATGTGCTGGCCTGGTCAGACCCCTCCACCACCTCTTCCTTCTCATCTTCCCTCCTCCACACAGCCCGGCAGCCTATGACACAGGGAAAATATCTAAGGTATATAAAACACAGAGCTTAACAATAACCGCAAAGCAACCCCATCAGAAATAAGAAGAGGAAAGGAACAGACACTTCCTAAAAGATGGTTAACACGCATGTGAAGACTGTTCATGTTACTGGTGATCAGGAACATAAAAATCAAAATGACAATGAGCTATCACCTCATGCCAGTGAGAATTGTCCTGACAGTAAAAAAAAAAAATACTAAAAATAATCAGTAATTGCAGGCATGCGCTGAGAATCTCATTCACTGTTGGTGGGAGCCCCAGACTGAGCACCCTCAACACCCCTTCAGCCTCTCCCTCTCTCCTCTGTCATCTGGTTCAGCCTCTATGGAAAACAGAAGAACTCATCTCAAAAAAGAGTTAAAAACACCAGCAATTTCAGTCGCTGGTAGCGACTCCCAAGACACAAAAACAATCATCATTTATAAAGATATATACATACATACATACATACACATACATACATACATACATAATACATACATACATACATAAATACATATACACACACCTATGTTTATTGCAACCCTATTTACAGTAGCCATGATCTGGAAACAACCCAAATATCCAATGACCTATGAATGGATAAGGAAATTGTGGTCAATATATATGATGGATTACGACTCCTCTGGAAGAAAAGATGAAATCTTGCCTTTTATTACAGCATGTGTGGAACTAGAGGGTCTTGTTAAGTGAAATAAGTCAGTAGTGAATGACCTCTCAGATGTGGTGTAGGGAAGAAAAAAAAAAGACAAAGAATCATTGAACAATTTGGGGATGAATGAAGACGAACTATTGTTCTCTGGTATGGCAGGGTAACTTTAGCTTTTTAATTTTATATGTAAGGACCTCTGAGGTCTTTTTGGGGGTTCCAAGTGTGTACTCAAGAGACCTGGGGATTCCACCCAGCAATTCTTGACCACAGCTATTCAATACGAGGATCCAAAGAAGCGGTGATGGGGGACTATCAGGTGCCAGGGATTGAGCTGGGGTTAGTGGCATGCAAGGCATGAACTTTTTGGGGGAGCCATTCCCAGCAATGCTCAGGGGTTGCTCCTGGCTCTGCACTCAGGAATTACTCCTGGCAGTGCTCAGGGGACCATATGGGATGCCGGGGATCGGCCATGTGCAAGGCAGACACCCTCCCCACTGTGCTATCGCTCCAGCCTCTAAGGAGTTGAAAGGCCAGTTGAATCTGGCCTTTCTCCTGTATGTATGCTCAGGGCATCTGTGACTGACGTCCATTATTACACCAATTGGCAGCCCCTGGCGGGTGGGGAAGCAGCTCCTTCAGTGCTCTCGCCTAGGGGCACCTGTTAACTTCGACTCACACTGGCACACCCACCCCAGGGTTCCTCCTACTGCGCTCCCCACACCCCTGTCTGGGCCCACAACATCCTACCTCTTGCTTCTTCTCCCCCTCCTTTACTCATTCCTCTCCTTTCCCAGCTGACCAGTGCCCGCTGCTGCAGGAGATCTCTGGCCCTTCCTGTGATGTGATGTGGCTTTCTCCATGCAGCCTCAACAAATTGAGCTTTCCAGCTCCCCGTTTCCGCCAGCACACACATGCACATGCGCACACATGAAGCTACACACACCACATACACATGCACGAAGTCACACAATGCACATACATGCACATACCTGAAAATACACACATGCAGACACATGCACATACCTGAAAACACACACACGCACAACATGTACACAATGCACAAACGGAGCCACATACCCCACATGACATATGTAGATGCACACACATGCTTGCACATGCAGCCGTACATACACGTACACACAGTGCACGCATGCCCCCCCCACACGCACAGTGCCCTGGCCGCTCTCAGACCCCTTGACAAAGCTGCCTCCTGTGCAGTGTGGGGCCCTCCAGTCACCCAGAGCCCCAGACCGAGCACCCTCAACACCCCTTCAGCCGCTCCCTCTCTCCACACTTTCTCTCCTGCCACCACCAGCCTCGCCCAGGCCCACCATCTCTGCACTGGCCAGGGCCAAGCCAGACGCCCTGTGGCAATGTGCAGGCCTGGCAGAAGAGAAGGGCGGCTGCTCCAAGAGGGCTTGGGGAATATCAAGGGAGGTTCCTTCCTCCCCTCGGAGACATGGTCACAGAGGGGGCAGGGACGCCCTGGAGATAGCCACTGGCAGGGGTCTGGCTGGCACAGAGAGCCTTCTCCCATGGCAGCCCTGAGCTGTACACAAGGGAGCTGGCGCAGGAAGGGGTCTCCCAGCCACAGACGCGTCTCGCCACGGCTTCCTGCCCGGTACTTGTTTACGTGCTCCAAAACCCCACCAGAGAAAGGGCATCTGGTTCCTCTTGCAGCTGGAGTTCTCACTGGGTCCAGCAGGGTCCAGCACTGTGTCTGGTGCTGAGAGTGTGAGTGGATTTGCCCTCAGGAATCTGCTGGAATAACAGCGGGCCTCTGGGCTCTTGTCTCCCTCAGCCTTGCTGTGTCTTGGGCCCAGTCAGTGGGTCCCTGGCCCCATCCTGGGCTCACGGGGCTCCCTCCCTGGGGCCCAGGGCTCTGTTGGCTCCTGGCCGGCGCCTCCTGTCTTCTGTCGCTACCTTCCACCTCTCTCAGCTAATCCTTTGCACACGGCTCTCGGCTTGGCTGGGGTCATTAATCCTGAGTGTTTGTGGAGCTGAGTCGCCAGAACAAGGCTGTTCTTGGCTGGCAGTGAGCTCAGAGCAGGTAACGGGGCTGGGGACGGTTGGTGGGACACTCCTGTACCTTAGCTAGTGAGGCCTGAGAGCTATGCCAGGCTGGGGAACACCCCCCACCCACAGTGTGGTGCTCAGACCTCAGCATGTCTCCAGCATCCTCAGGGCAGCTTGTGAAATGTGTCCCTGGCGCATGTGGGGACCCAGAACCTGTGTCTTCACTAACCTTCCAGAAGATTCTAGAAGGCTGTGGTGCAAGCAGAGTCCATTGCACTGAACAGCCCTTCTCAGGGGACCTTCTCAGCAGACCGTCCCTCAGCCACATGGGGGGTCGGCAGGGGAAATGCCTAACAGGTTCAGAAGAAATGGTAGTGCTGGAAAAACTGGGAGTGAAGAAGGCTTTCTTGGACCCTTCCAGAAGGTTCCAGAAGGTCTGACACAAGCCGGAAGTGCTGCCCTGAGAGGAAGGGAATATTTTATAGAACCAGCCACCTCTCCTCCCACCGCCTCTTGGCCCCTACCTGGTAAGTGTCAGTCTGGCCAGCGGTAGGTGAGGGACAATTCCAGGCTCTGTGCTCTCTACTACCCTAGGTGCAATACTGGGGATTTGAATTGGGGTCAGCACAGAGCAAAGCAAGGGCCTTACCCCACTGCTCTCTCTCTGGCCTGAAGGACTTTTGAGGCAGGCCTGGGTGTGAACTGCCACATTCTGGCTGTGTGGCTCTGGGCAGGTCATCTGACCTCTCTGTGTCTTCTTTGCCCTGCAGGGAAGGTGGGATGAAGCGGGGTCTAGGGTGGGGGTGGGTCTGTGTGTGTGGGGCGAGTGAGCAGCTGGGGTTTGGGCCCTGGCGCTCCTGCTACTGGTCAGGTAGGAGCTATCTGCCATCCTAGCCGTGCATCCTTGGGCATCGTCGTGTGTCCACTACCCACAGGGCAGTGGAGACCAGAGGGTGAGAGGGGCCTAAGGGCCTAAGCTCACCTTAGGCCCCCACGTGTGCTCTTAGGACCCCACGTGTGCTCTCAGTCTGGGCTGGGTCCCGGCGTGGCTGGGTGGGTGCCCGGGGTGATGGGCCCTGGCGCCTGACTTTGCTTTTACTGACCTGAGTGGTGCCTGTCAGTCAGCCTGTGGGGGCTGAGTTTGAGGTCAGAGCCTCCCCCTGCCCGGAAATGCTTCTAGAAACTCAGCCTGTGTAAAGCGGAGTGGGGAGAGCTCAGCCTGCGCAGAGGGTTTACTAGCCACTAGTTCATTTTCTTTGGGCCACACTGTGCTCAGGGGGTTATTTGCGGCTCTAGGGTCAGGGATCACTACTGATAGGGCTTGGGGGACCATCTGGGGTGCTGGGGATTGAGCCTGTGCTGGCCACATGCGAGACAAGAGCCTTTGCTGCCCTACTCGCTAGCCCCGACAACCATTTTTCACCCTTAAATCATTAAAATCAGTTAATTTTTAAAAAATTAAACCAAATATATTTCTATTCATATTCTATTCATATTAATACGAACCACATCTTTTAAAAATGTTATAATGAGTCCAGCTCTGCAGTGGGTAGAGCATTTTTGCCTTGCATGTGGCTGACCAGTGTGCAATTCCCGGCATCCCATATGGTAACCCCCAAACACTGCCAGGAGTAATTCCTTAGTACAGAGCCAGGAGTAACCCCTGAGTATTGCTGGGGTTACCCACAAAAAGCCAAAAAAAAAAGTTATAATGATGTAGTTGCTGAACATTTCACAATTAGAATTTTTGTCTGATACCAAATAGTCCTAGATAACATTTAGGAAGCCCTACGCGTGTGCCTGTCACTGTTACTCTCAGTTTAATTTATTTTTCTTGCACAACTCCACAAGGTAGGTACCATTAGGCCCCTGTTTTACAGACAAGCAAACTGAAGCATAGGGTTTTGTTGTTCATGACCAAAGTCTAGAGCATGTACTTCTTTCCATAGTAATTCCAATAGATCAATCCCTTACTTTTTTTTTTCTTTTTTGGGTCACACCCGGCAATGCTCAGGGGTTTCTCCTGGTTCTGCACTCAGGAATTACTCCTGACGGTGCTCGGGGGACCATATGGGATGGCGAGGATCGAACCCGGCCGGCATGGGCCGGCCAAGTGCAAGGCAAAAGCCCTACCCGCTGGGCTATCGCTCCAGCCCCTACTTTTTAGTGAGTCTATAGTACTCCACCATGAGGGACATTTTCTTTTTATTAGGGGTCATAATTCCTGGCCTATACTTAGTACTTTCTCTTGTCCAGAGAACTCTCCTGGTAGTACTCAAGGGATCAGGTTGGCCACATGCAAGGGCAAATGCCCTATCTGATGTATTATCTCTCTGACTCTGTATGTATTTTTTTTATTCATTTGCTTTGTGATTAGGGTCATACCCGGCTGTGCTCAGGATTTACTCCTGACTCTGCATTCAGGGATCATCCACGCAGGGCTCAGGGGACCACATGGGGTCCAGGGATCAAACTCGGGTTGGGCACATGTAAGGCTTACCCACTGTACCACCTCTTTGGCCCCGCTTATAATTTATTTTTCTATGTCCCTCTTACCGCGTAACATGTAGGTACTTTCCAACAACCCATCTCCTATGAAAGGGTATTTGGGTGCTTTTCATCTTTTCCTAAAACACTGTCATGACCAACCTCTTTATACACATGAGGACTTGAGTATATTTCTAGAGGGAAAATTCCTTAAGGTATAATTACAAAAATGAACAAAGACAAGATTAGGAAAGGGGAAATGTGTAATCCAGCAAAATGACATTCAATGCTTGGAGCAATTCTGGGACCCAAGGCCATGGCTCCTTTACAGGTGCCAGGATGTTGGGCTGGATCCAGAGGGTGCTGCCTCAGCCCCCAGCCACCCCTCAGAAGACCCAGATGGAAGAGGAGGAAGCAGAAGCAGATACAGGGCCTGAAACAGAGCCTGCAGGAGAGGAGGTTGAAAACTTGGTAAGAAGCAGGTCACAGAAGGACATGCTGCTTAGAGAACTCCAGAGAAAGGTGGAGACAGAAGGAAACTGGGGTCCTCTGGGCATGTTTACAAGCCTGTGCAGGGTAAGAACAGAATAGTTGAAAATCCTAGAATTAGATTGGGATTATCTAGAGAGTTTTTATTTAGGGAAGACAGGTTGAATGATTAAGTGACAGTTCTTTTTTTTTTTTTTTTTTTTTTGCTTTTTGGGTCACACCGGCAATGCTCAGGGGTTTCTCCTGGCTCTGCACTCAGGAATTACTCCTGGCGGTGCTTGTGGGACCATATGGGATGCCGGGGATCGAACCCTGGCCGGCATGGGCCGGCTGCGTGCAAAGGCAAACGCCCTACCCGCTGGGCTATTGCTCCGGCACCTGGTCTGGCATTCTTATATTGTATAGTTGGACCAAGAGAGTAGATAGGACTTGAAAACTATATATTATTTTCTGTGACAGTCCAGATACTCAACTCTATTTTGGGGGATGGGGTGGGGTTTGTTTTCTTGTTTTGGACCACACTAGGCAATGCTCAGAGGTTACTCCTGACTTTGTACTTAAGAATCACTCCTGGCAGTGATCAGGGGATCAAATAGGATGCCAGAACCTCAGTCAGCCATGTGCAAGGCAAACACTCTGTCCACTGTACTATGGCTCTGGCCTCAACCCAACTCATCTAATTGTAATGTGAAAACAATCACAGGCAATACAAATGAGTAAAATACAAATACAAAAACAAGGAGACAGAGAGATAGCACAGTGGGTAGGGCATTTGCCTTGCATGCGGCCGACCTGGGTTCGATCCCCGGCCTCTCATATGGTCCACTGAGCACAGCCAGGAGTAATTCCTGAGCAAAGAGCCAGGAGTAACCCCTGAGCATCGCTGGGTCTAACCCAAAAAAAAGCAACAACAACAAAAAAAAACAAATACAAAATCAAAACAAATAAGCATAGCTGTGTAGTAATAGAACTTTATTCACGAAAACAGACAACAGCCTGGATTGGGCCCAAAGCCCAAAGACACGTGTGCTGTTCTGTGGAGTCTAGACTTGGGCTTCTGGAGGAGTCAGGGCTAGCGCTGAGGAGGCCGGGAGCTTGCCAGACCATACGCCTCCAGTACCACTCAGTTTACTGCTTTGGTTTGCTTTGTAGTAAGACGCTTTTGTTTAGTTTTCGTGTCCTTCTTTTTGATTTTGGGCCACACTCAGCCTGTTCAGGGTTCAGTCCTAGTTCTGTGCTCAGGGATCACCTTTGACAGGGCTTGGGGGACCGTACGGGCTGCTGGTGGTGCTCAGGGGACAGTACATGGGGGGTCAGATGAACCAGCGTCAGGCATGGGCAGGCAAGCCCCTTACCTGCTGCTGCACTATTTCTCCAGCCGCTGTAGTAAATTCTCGATGAAAGAAGTCGTGTGTTGATATACACTATGATGTAAACGGCTTATTCCTGTGGACCAGTAACAGTTGGTATCTCGACACTGATTTGTTGAGCAGCATAGATAGAAAGTTCCTTTGAGTACATCAAAACTCTCCAGATCTGCACCCCATCAATCCAGAAGCCTGATGACAGCTAATGCAGAGGTTCATCTGATTCGATTTAGCTTCGACTCGATGCCAGATTGATGCTCAGTTCTGAGTGTAATGCTGAGCAAGCCAGTGGGATTAGCAGACAGGCACCCGGCCAGGGCGCTTTGCCAAGAGCCACAGGGACAAAGGGTAGGCTGAGCTTCACTGGGGGCCTCTAAGTGTGTCAGAACGAGGAGTCTGGCCACTCAGGAGGGAGAGAACATCTCCCCCTTGGAGATGGGAAACTGTATACTTCCTGGCCTGAGTGGGAACTGGAGGGGCTAAGGAGGCGAGGCACCCCTGGCAGAGGTGAGGCCGGTACCGGGCAGTTCCGGGCATGTTCAGGGAAACAGTGCACCACCGTATGTGTTTGTACGCTCAAGATCTACGTATTGGTGAGTATTTTGTACCTTAGTGATATTGGTGCCCATGTGTGCTTTTGCTGATGACATGCACACAGCCACATTTATATGTGTGGGTGTATGTGTTTGTATTCATATTTATATAAAGCACATGTATTCACGTACATGATGATGCAGCATGCTAGTGTGTCTAAGTGTAGAGCTGCATGTTTTTGAGTGTATTCATGCATGTGCTTGTATGCAGAGGTGTATTTGCAGTTTGGGCATGTATGATGTATTTGCATGTGTCTGTATATATGCTTTGTACAGGTGCTCCTGTATGTGCTTAGATGCCCAAGTTTATGTCTACAACACATGTATGCCTGTAGGTGTGAAGCCCACCATGTGTGCCTTGCAGAACACTCACCGGTCATTGTGAGCTGATGCACACATGAGCTGGGACATACCTAAGCTCGTGTCTGTGTACCATGCAAGTGGGCTTGTTTTTTCTGGTTTTTTTTTTGCTTTTTTTTTTTGGGGGTCACACATGGCAGTGCTCAGGGGTTATTCCTGGCTCTGTACTCAGGAATTACTCCTGGCCATGCTCAGGGGACTATATGGGATGTCGAGGATCAAACCGGGTTGGCCGTGTGCAACCCAAATGCCCTACCCGCTGGACTATTGCTCCGGCCCGCAAGTGTGCTTGTGTGTGCACCTGTGACTGTAAAGGGCATTTACACACGGACGTGGGTGTATGCATCAATATTTGTACCCTGTGCTTATACTCATACAGGTATCTGAGGCCCGTCATATGCCTCTGTGTCAGATCATGCCAACACATGCATGTGTAGACATGTGCTTTGCATGTCAGTGTGCACGCACAGGCGCTTGCGTCACTGAGTGCATGTCTGTGTGCTCGTGCACATGCATGAATGCTGGTGGTGCTCCAGGGACAGTATGCTGGGGTCATATGAACCAGTGTCAGCCATGTGAAGGCAAGCCCCTTCCCTGCGCTGAACTGCAGTGGCCGTAGTAAATTCCTGAGAAGAAAGTCGTGTGTTGATATACTCTGTGATGTAAACGGCTTGTTCCTGTGGATCAGTAGCAGTTTGTCTCCTGTCGCTGAGCAGCATTGCTCGGCTGAGGGTGTGCACAGCAGAGGGAGGCGCAGCCGAGGCAGCCGGCAGGCACTGAAGCTGGGGCCTGCTGAGGCGGTGCAGGCTTGGCGAGGTGACTCTCAGGGGTGGCCCCTGGCTTCTAACTCACTATCAACCCCCTCAGGGCCGGGAGCTGCTTCCTGGGGTGGGGGGCTGAGCATGCAGCCTGGGTGAGAGGCCCTGGAGGCTCGGAGGGGTGTCTGTGGTGAGGTGGGCCAAAGCATTTGCACTGTGGTGAGTGGAGCCTTGGATTTCATGTTTCAACAAGGGGGTGTGGGGGGTGGGAGCTCCAGTAACTGGGTCTGGGGTCGTCCTGGCTGGAGTCAGGCTGCTCTCACCGAGTGCTCTGTGCCTCTGTCTGCAGCCACCTGAGGACCCACCCGAGGAGGAGGGCATGGCAGTGGCTGAGCCGAACCCCGAGGGTGAGTGGTGGGTGCCTGTCGCGCAGGGCACTGGCCCCAGGGCGGGGGGTGACAGGCCGGCTTGCAGATGAGGAGCAGAAGCTTAGAGGAGCTACGAGGAAGCTGAGCTTTGGGGCTTCTCCTCTGAGTGGCTTGGCGCCTTCTGACCCCCTGGGGAGGGCTCCCCTCTCCCCTGCTCTGACCTTCCCTCTCCAGAAACAGCCCTAGTCTAGGGGATTCTTTTCCAGAAATCCAGGCTCGCTCCGCTCTGCTGCTCTCATCCCTGCAGGCCCCAGTTGCTGTGGGTCCAGAAGTGAACAGGTATGGCACCCCCTCTCCCCTGCCCTCCTCGGGGCCAGACTCCAACCCAACTGGGGTTCCTCTCGGGTCGGGGTGTGGGATGGCACTGTGCTCAGGTCTTAGTCACCCCTGACAAGGCCCAGGACAACCGGGAACAAGAGGGGAGGGAGGAAGCGGCTGCTGGCCTTGGTGCTGGAGAGAAGCAGGGGCTCAGGTTCCCCAGGGAAGCCGTGGGTCTAGAGGGGCCTAGGTTCTCCCAGTGTGGCCAGACAGCCCATGAGAAGGCCATAGCGGACACTGTTCAGGGTGATCGGCCTCAACAACCTCAGCCCTTCTGAAACACAGTCGCGTGCACCCTGGGCATTGGGGTCCAGGTCAGGCTAAGGGGTGCAGGGAGAGAGAATGGAGGGGCTCAGAGGTTCCCTGCCAGACTGGGGAGGGAGGTGAGAGGGGCCCATGGAGCCTGGCCAGGCCAATGGTTGGTTTTCCAGGGAGCACAGGAGCTCAGGAGGGGCGAGTCTGAGGTTTCACAGCCAGGACATGAGGGTTCAAGTTCCTCAGGATGTTGTGGGCCGGGGTCCAACAGGGGAGGTGGCCAGTGTCTGTCTCTCCCTTGGCAGCCCCAGTGGTCGGCTGCTGAGTTGGCTCGGGAAGGGTGTGGAGAAGGTGGTCCCGCAGCCCGTGTGCACGAGTAGGCCCGCCAGGGGACCTGGGGCTGGCGCGGAGGACCTGGCTCAGGTACTGCTGCTCTCTGCACCTGGGTGGCTAGCCCTGTGCCCACGCCTGTGTCTGTCCACGCCTGTGTGTCTGTCCATGCCTGTGAGTCTGTCCATGTTCGTGAGTCTGCCCATGTCCGTAAGTCTGTCCATGTCTGTATGTCTGCCCACGTCAGTGAGTCTGCCCATGTCTGTGAGTCTGCCCATGTCCGTGAGTCTGTCCATGTCTGTGAGTCTGCCCATGTCTGTGAGTCTGCCCATGTCCGTAAGTCTGTCCATATCTGTATGTCTGCCCACGTTCGTGAGTCTGCCCATGTCTGTGAGTCTGCCCATGTCCGTGAGTCTGTCCATGTCTGTGAGTCTGCCCACGTCCGTGAGTCTGCCCATGTCTGTGAGTCTGCCCATGTCCCTGAGTCTGTCCATGTCTGTGAGTCTGCCCATGTCCGTGAGTCTGTCCATGTCTGTGAGTCTGCCCATGTCCGTGAGTCTGCCCATGTCTGTGAGTCTGCCCATGTCCGTGAGTCTGCCCATGTCCGTAAGTCTGTCCATGTCTGTGAGTCTGTCCATGTCTGTGAGTCTGTCCACATCTGTATGTCTGCCCATGTCTGTGAGTCTGTCCATGCCTGTGTGAATCTGTCCACGTCTGTGAGTCTGTCCACGCTCTGTGAGTCTGTCCATGTCTGTGAGTCTGCCCATGTCCGTAAGTCTGTCCATGTCTGTATGTCTGCCCACGTCCGTGAGTCTGTCCATGTCTGTGAGTCTGTCCATGTCTGTGAGTCTGTCCATGTCTATGAGTCTGTCCATGTCTGTGAGTCTGTCCATGTCTGTGAGTCTGTCCATGTCTATGAGTCTGTCTATGTCTGTGAGTCTGCCCATGTCTGTGTGAATCTGTCCACGTCTGTGAGTCTGTCCATGTCTGTGAGTCTGTCCATGTCCGTGAGTCTGTCCACATCTGTATGTCTGCCCATGTCTGTGAGTCTGTCCATGTCTGTGTGAATCTGTCCACGTCTGTGTGTCTGTCCACATCTGTGAGTCTGTCCACATCTGTGTCTGTCCACGTCTGGGTCTCAGTCCACGTCTGAGTGTCTGTTCCCACAGGCAGGAGCACAGGCCCTGGGACACTGCAGTTCTGGGCACTCAGGTGAGGCTCCTGGTAGCCATGGCGGGAAGGGGCCGCTGTGGGTTGGGGCTGTGCCAGGGGAGCCCCGTAGGCCAGAGCTTCTCCTCCTGCCTGGATTCCGGGTTTGAGCGGGGATCCCGGGGCCCTGGACAGGTCCTGCTGCTGCTACCTGTCCCTTTCCCCTGACCCTGCAGGACAAGCTGATGGACCCAGTGAAACCCCAAGGCCCAGGACGCTGGGTGAGCCCCTGTCCCTGAGAGCTGGTTTGGGAACCCGTAACTGTAGTGTGTAGCCAGTGTTTAGGGTTCTGGGCTCAGGGGGTCCCCAGCACTGTCCCTGCCTACAGGGGGCTCCAGCACAGAGGGGTACATGAGTGAGCGAGGGGTCTCACAGTCTCTGCCTGCACTTGCTGCAGCAGCCCACCCTGTCATATTTGCCCTTGTCGGCTGCCCAGGTTAGCGTCATCCCCAGGGAGCGAAGTGAAGTAGGATGACAAACCCTCTGGCCATTCAGCTTGCTTTTGGTCATGCATTACAGCGGGAGACCGGAGAGCGTGGGGAAGCCTGCCTGGAGGGGGCTGGACCTGCACCCCAACATCTGCCCCAGATTCACATAATTCACGAGGTCCAGCAGCATTCATGAAAGACCATTAAGACCTTGAGGCTCTTGCGACAGAGCCCTAAAGCAAAGATGCCATTCTCTGTGGGACCCTGAGTGTCGTGCAGGGGACAGACCCATCTGTCCCTCCATGAAAACCCCTGGTGGATGGAGACCCTCAGCCCCACACCTGCCCAGGCCACCAAGGCGGGACCTGTTGTCCCAGAGCCTGGTGCAAATGTGAGTCAGAATCTGAGCCCTACTGCCACCTGGGGCCCTTTGAGGGGCCCCATTGAGAGAGAGGCGAGGAAGCACAGGTCTGGTGGGCCTGGGACCCCAGCATGCCCTGAGGCCTCTCTGCTGACCCCTTGTTGCTGTGCAGGCCCTGGCTGCTTCGCTGGTTCGAGCAGAATCTGGAGAAGGTGCTGCCTCAGCCCCCACCCACCTGTGAGGTGAGCTGAGGGCAAGGGGAGCCGGTATCCCTGGCAGGGTTTGGGGGCTCCAGCAGTCTGCTCTTCCCGCAGACTGTCCCTGCCTGAGGTTTCCCAGGGCGTGGAGGGGCGTGATGTGTGGAGTGGCAGCCGGGAGGGGGACTCTGAGTAGGCTTTGCTGTGACCCCGCTCTCTGTCCCCCAGAGCTCAAGTGACAAGCCCTCAGGTGCCGCCCCTGATGCAGGTACAGGGTACAGCCGGAATAGGCAGCACTCAACTGTTGGGGCGGAGCTACTGCTGTTTGGGCGGGGCCTCTGGAGTGGGCGGGGCTGCAGCCGGGTTGAGGTTTTCTGGGAAGAGCCTTCACCTGTACCTTCCTAGGTTTTGCAGGGAGAGGCAGGTGTGGGGGGCACTAAAACCCCCTCAGGGGGAAGAAAATGTCCTGGGATAGGCTTAGGCAGTCTTGGACACGAGCCTTCCCCTCCCTGGCCTCTTTTCCTGGTTTTCTGGAGATAGGGGGGTGGTCTCAAGGCGTTCCCCACTTAGTTGTGTTGGCTCCTTGAGTCTGATTCCTCAGGGTTTGTCAAGTCCTATTTGCCTTCCCACTGCTTAGACGCCCCAGGACCCCCTGTGGAAATGGACCCCACTCTGCAGGCTCCAGAGAGCCCCTCTGCACCCAGTGCCAGCCCCCAGAACCAGAGGAAGAGCTCGTTCCAGAAGTGCTGCTGGGGCCCCAGGCCACCTCCCTGCCACCCCCTGGGGACAGGGTCAGGTGAGTCTCCTACGTGCACCTCCTGGGCTCTGCCCTAGCAGGTTGGGGAACGCCTGCCCCTGCCGCAAAAAGGCCCATGACACCCTGAGGTCTTGCCATGGTGCGGGATGGATCAGATCCATGTATTCCTTGCTGCCTGTGGCCTGGATGCCTGCATTGCATAGCTCATACATGATGCTGCTAACATCCAAATGGCCCTTGGCAGAAAAAATTCCTTGCACCTAGCCCCACACTCAGGCCATCCTTGAAGGGCAAAAGTAACACCTACTTGGGAAGAAAACACAAAGCAACTTCCTGGAAGCCACACAGACGCAGTCTGTGCGGACGCTTCTCCTCACCTGCTCTGTTCCCATCTGCCTTCTGTGCCCAGAGCAGCTGTCTCGCTGTCTCTGAGTGGTTCTATCCACAGCAGTCCGGCTTCCTTCTGTCTCAAAGCCGCACCAGCTCGTACCTTTACAAGGCGAGCGTTTAGCTTTGTTCCACTTTTTGGGTTTTTTTTTGCTTTTGTGTTTTGGGGTACACTCTGTGGAACTCAGAGATCAGCTCCAGGCTTGGTGCTGGGGTAGTCCCGGCAGTACTTAGATGTCCATGTGGGGTCCAGGACCCAACCTGGGTTCCCAGCTGTGCTCCCACCCTCTGCCCATCTCCCAGGGCCGAATCCCAGGTCTCAGGCATACACGTGCTTTGCCATTTCCTCTTTCCCCAGCCCCTCCCTCCTCTCGTACTGCGGTACCTGGGCATCCGCTTAGTTCACAGCAAAATCAAAGGAGCTGGGGACAAAGGATGCATGTCTGTAAAAATGGGGTGAGGGACCGTCATGCTCTCTTCTGCAATGTTGTGTGCATGCGCTGCGGTGTGTGTGAATATGTGTAGTGTGCATGCATGCATGTATGTTGGTGGCATAGGTATGTGGTTTGCATGCACGTGCCGTACATGTGTGGGGTATACACAGGAATATGTGATGTCAGTATGTGCATATGTGTGTATGCGTGCACATATGTGCATGTGTGTGCACATGTGTGCATGTATGAATGTGTACACTGAAATGCATCCCATGTTCAGGGGTCTAAGTCACAGCCAGAGGCTTGCTGTGGTTGGGAGGGACTAGTGGTCTTCAGGGCTGACCCCTGGGCTCTGGTCCGCTTTGGGGTAGACTTGCTGAATACCTGACAGGGGAGTGACTGGCCTCAGTTTCCCCCATGCGCTTTCACTCTTCCCCACAGGCTGGTGGCATGGCTCCTGCACAGGCTGGAGAAGGCCCTGCCACAGCCGGTGCCACAGCCGGTGCGCCACGGAAAGACTGAGGAGCAGGTGAGCACGGGGTCCCGGGAGCCAAGCCGGGGTGGGGGTTAAGGTGTCTCGGAAGTTGGCAAAGGGACAGAAGGGGGAGCCCAGAAGAAAGAAGGGAAGCTGCAGTGGTGGCGGGACAGGGCATCTGAGAAGGGCTCAGCCTGAGCAAAGGGGTTGAGGGGAGCCCAGGGCTAACGCCACTGCAGCAGGGCAGAGAAGCCGGGAGAAGGGGGGCCCAGAGCACTGGCCGGCGAGTCTGGGGGCTGGAGGCCATACACCCTTTCCCACTTCCTTCCCTCGCAGGAGCCCGAGGCCCCTGTGACCTGTGAGGTGCAGAGCAGTAAGTGATGTGTCTGTGGAGCCTTGTATGTGCCTGGGCGGGGTGCTGGGGTGTCTCTGACCACCTGGGGGCACTGCCCCAATTGAGAGCCCCTGGTCCAGCCTGGACAGACTGGACAGCCCCGAGAGCCTAGCCCTGGACCCTGGGAGTGTGGAGGTCTCTCCTGGTGACTGGGTGTCAGGCGTGAGTGATTGAGGATTGGTAAAGTCTATTCACTCCCTCAATCACTCGCTCGCCTCCCCCAGCTCCCACACAGAGAAAGTTCCTGGAGGGCTCCCTTTTGCAGTGTCGCATAGGGAGTTGCCCACAGTTCCTAGCAACTGCCCGGGGGGTTGGCTGGTTGGGGCTGAGGGGAGAGATTGCAGCTCTGAGTGGGGAGGGCACCCCTGCCCTGACTGGGCGTGAGACCTGACACCTTTCAGCCCTGGCCAGGACTTGGGACAGAAGGGGCCAGGAGGGGTCTAGAGACCGGAATCTGCTTCACCTGGATTTCATATCTCTGGAGACTGGCAAGCAGGGCCTTCATTGGCCCGCTCTCCTTCCCTCCCTCCCTCACTCCCTCCCTCCCTCCCTCACTCTCTCTCCCTCCCTCACTCCCTCACTCTCTCTCCCTCCCTCCCTCACTCTCTCTCACTCTCTCTCCCTCACTCACTCCCTCACTCACTCTCTCTCCCTCCCTCACTCCCTCACTCTCTCTCCCTCACTCACTCCCTCACTCACTCTCTCTCCCTCCCTTCCTCACTCCTCTCTCCCTCCCTCCTTTCCTCCCTCCCTCACTCCCTCCCTCACTCCCTCCCTCCCTCTCTCACTCTCTCTCCCTCCCTCACTCCCTCACTCCCTCACTTACTCCCTCACTCTCTCTCCCTCCCTCCCTCCCTCCCTCCCTCCCTTCCCTCACTCCCCTCACTCCCTCCCTCACTCCTTCCTCACTCACTCCCTCACTCACTCACTCACTCACTCTCTCCTCCCTCCCTTCCTCACTCTCTCTCCCTCCCTCCTTTCCTCCCTCCCTCACTCCCTCCCTCACTCCCCTCCCTCCCTCTCTCCACCCTCTCTCCCTCCCTCACCTCCCTCACTCCCTCACTTACTCCCTCACTCTCTCTCCCTCCCTCCCTCCCTCCCTCCCTTCCTCACTCCCTCACTCCCTCCCTCACTCCCTTCCTCACTCCCTCCCTCACTCACTCACTCACTCTCTCCTCCCTCCCTTCCCTCACTCTCCCTCCCTCCCTTCCTCCCTCCCTCACTCCCTCTCTCCCTCACTCCCTCACTCCCTCCCTCACTCCCTCCCTCCCTCCCTCATTCCCTCACTCCCTCACTCTCTCACTCATTCCCTCACTCCCTCCCTCACTCCTTTGTTCACTCCTGAATCATTCATTCAGTCATTCATTTGTTCACCCTCATTCATTCATTCGCTCACTCTCACTCATCTGTTCACTCCCTCCTTCCCTCACTCCTGTTCTCTTGTTCACCGAGACAAATGGGCGCTCCATGGGCCCAGAGCACGTGTCATAGGTGGCATCAGCAATGGGCGCGTACTGGGTGGGCATCGTCCCCTTGGGCTGCCTTGAGGGCCCCAAAGACAGTAGGAGCTGCCTCCCTTAGGGCCCTGAGGCCACAGCCCACGGGCCCGGAGCATTCCCTGCTGGCTGCGGGCGAGTCCCTGTCTCGGAGCTGCTGGTGACCCCTGATGTCCTGACTCCGTCTCTGCCCCAGCATTGCCCATTGCAGAAACGGGAGCCCCTAAATCCAGTACGATCTCTCTGGATATCTGCCTGGGACCCACTCCCTGGAGAGGTCACAGTCACAGGCCATCAGGCTTGGACTTGGCCAGATGATGTCCAGCGTCTGCCCACCCCCATGCTCCGCCCCTGCTCCCAGCCTCTACCTTGCCACTCTCAATCCCTCAGCCGTCCACCCTCCCTCCTGTATTTTCCTCTGTTTCAGGGGCGGCAGCAGCGGGGGGGCCTCTGAAACAAGGGAGAAAGGAGACTGGGAGAGCCAGTGGACCGATGGACCGACGGACGGACAGACAGACTGATGGAAGGGAGCCTAGAGAGAAGAGCTGCAGGGTGGGAGGAGCAGCAATCTGGCTCCTGACCTCCTGGTGAACGGCGGCCCTGCCCTCCCCTCCCTGACCCAGTCAGCCAAGGGCAATCACCCCAGGAATCCCCCTGAGCTGGAGAGCCGTGCAGAAGCTCTGAGCAGGCACCCATGACCTCAGCATAGGTCTCAGGATAGTTTTCCTAGAAGAAATTCTCCGGCGGTTTGACCACATCCTGCCCTTCAACGATGGGAACTACCAGGGCACAGCCACACACACTCTCTGACATTAAAGTGCTCCCTGAGCCCCTCCAGCCATGGCTGCACACTTCTGCTTCCTGCCAGGTGGCAATGAGGCGTGAAGGGAGGGCGAGGTGGGGTGAGCGCAGCGGGGTCTGGGGTACGTGGGGTGGGGGGACAAGAGGGAGGACTTAGGGGCCTGAGCAAAGTGGTCTGAGTCTCAGTCACCCCATGTAGGCCTTTGTTTGGGGTAAAGAGTGAGAGCTGGGGTGCAGAGTGATAACCCAATGGGTAGGGCATTTGCCTTGCACACGGCTGACATGGGTTCTATCCCCAGCATCCTACATAGTCCCCTGAGCAACACCAGGAGTAATTCTTGCCTGAAGAGCCAGGAGTAATCCCTGAGCATCGCCAGGTGTGACCTAAAAAAGCAAAAGAAAAGTAGAACTTGGGGGTCTGAGTGATGGTACAGCAGGGGAGGATTCTTGCCTTGCATGTGGCTGACCCGGGTTTGATCCCCAGCATCCTATAAGGTCCCCGAGCCTGCCAGAAGTGGTTCTTGTGTGTAGAACCATGTTTGATCCCTGAGCATCACCCTGAGGTGTGACCCCAAAATAAAACAAAACAAAAAATATAATTGGGGTTGGACCAGAGGGATAGTACTGTGGGTAGGGTGTTTGCCTTGGCATAGCTGATCCAGGTGAGATTCCCAACACTGCATATGGTCCCCGAGCCTAGCCAGGAATCATTCCTGAGTGCTGAGCCAGGAGTAAGCCCTCAGCATGGCCAGATTAGCCCTATAAAACAAACAAGCATGGGGCCGGTGCGATAGCCCAGCGGGTAGGGCGTTGCCTTGCACGCGGCCGGCCTGTGCCGCCTGGGTTCGATCCCCGGCATCCCATATGGTCCCCCAAACACCACCAGGAGTGATTCCTGAGTGCAGAGCCAGGAGAAACCCCTGAGCATTGCCGGGTGTGACCCAAAAAGCAAAAAAAAAAAAACAAAAACAAAAACAAAAACAAAAACAAAAAAAAAACAAGCAAACAAACAAAAAAATTCATGGACCAGGAACCGGCCTTAAAGGGCTGCTCTCAGGCTTGCATATAGGAGGCTCTACCCCTGGCACCACTTACAGAGCTGCCCTGAATACAGACCAGAGAGTAACACCAGCACTGCGGGGTGTGTCCCCCCCAGTAGAGTTAGGGATGTGGTTCAGTGGTGAAGACTTACCCAACACGTGTGAGGCCTTAAGCTTGATTCCTAACACTGCACACACATGTGTACACAAACACAATTAGTTGCAAACATTAAGCGTCAGGTGGCTTCACACAGAAAACATCCGGCTCCTCCTGGGACTCCCAGTGAGTTGTTACACAGGCCTAGACTATGCACACCAGCTCCTGTGCTGAGGGAAGACCCCCGAGGTCATTTCAAATGCTTGGGGAAGGAGAGAACCCCGGGAGAGGAGGGGGGCAGTGCCCGAGATAGCAGAGGAAGGGCTGGCATGGGTTGAAGGTGGGCAGCTCTCCTGAGTTCTGGATGCATAAGGTGGATCTAGAGAAGCCGGGGCCTGATTGCAGGGGATGGAGCTGAAGGCCCCAGGGAGCCACTGACAATGAGCAGTGGAGGGACTCACCCAGAAGTTAAGCCCGTGCTGAAGGCCGGTGATGGAAGCAGGACTGGCAGTGCTCGGGGCTTACTCCTAGCTCTGTGCTCAGCCATCGCTCCTGGCAGTGCTCAAGTGACTCTGTATTGTGCTAGGGATTGAACTGGGGGTGGTGCCAGGTGCGAGGCGAGCATCCACCCACTGTATTATCTCCAGCCCCTGGAAGCAGGAATGTGACTTCCAGGCACACCTGAATGTGGCGTCCTAGGCCTGCCAAAGAAGGTAGAGAGAGGCTTGGGGTCAGGCAGGGCTGAATCTTGCCTACGGTAGGGCCACAGCCTCAGACCCATGTCCTCTGGTCCCCCGTCTGCTGGCCCGGGAAGCTGGAGCTCCTTCCCCAGGTGGGTGCTGACCTGCCAGACCCAGACTGGGAGAGAGGATGTGGTTGGGGTGCTGTTACCCCAGTGGGAGCAGCCGGGCCACAGTACTTCAGTGGCCTTGTCTGTGGGCCTGGGCCGGGATGAGGCCTGCAGTGAGGGCGTGGGGAGCTGGACACTGAACCCTGGTCTGTGGGAGGGGCTGGGAGCTCCGGGGACAGGTCGGAATCATAGCCCTGGTACCCCCCAGGCGGGTAGCTCCGCCTGCCCTTCCCTGGGCTCTGTCTTCTCAGAGCTCTGGAGTGAGAACAGCGGGTGGGAGTGATGGTGCAGCGGGAAGGGCATTTGCCTTGCACATGACAGAGCTGGGTTTGATCCCTGGCATCCCACATGTTCTCCCAAGCACTACCGGGAGTGATCCCTGAGTGCAGAGTCAGGAGTTAACCCTGAGCATCTCTGGGTGGGACCAAAGACCAAAAAGAAAAATAAAGGAATGCAAAGGAAGTTTGGGGCTCAAGCTATGGCATAGTGGGCACGGTGTTTGCCTTGCACGCAGTTGGCCCAGGTTCAATCCCGGCATCTCATATGGTCCCTCGAGCACCACCAGGAGTAATTCCTGAGCTTCTCTGGGTGTGGCCCCAAACCAAAACAAAACCAGAATAAATAAAATGCCACCAGAGCCCTGATGTGGCCCAGAGAGAAAAGAGGACACTCCTGTGGGGCTTGTCCCAGCCACAGCACCTAAGAAGGGCAGTGACAGAGGGCAAGTGAGGAAAGAGGCCAGGACAGCGCCCACGGTTCCAGACGCCAAGCGCTGGGCTACCTGCTTATTCTCCTGGTGTGGGAGCACTCACGGGCACCTTCACTATCTGGGATGGGAGTCAGGAGGCCTGGACGGTCCTGGGGCCCCCTGTGTGGCCTTGGACAAGTCCCTTAGCCTCTCTGAGTTGCTCTGGTCTGGTCTATAACAGGCGCCGTGGAGACGGCTGGTCTCACCTGCATTCTGGGAGAGTCTCTGAGCTAACAGCCCAGGGGGCATCCTGTTCCCTGCATATCCCCAGTAATGGCAGATCCTGGTTCGCGTAGATGCGGCCACAGCCGGGCAACAGTCTGGACTGGCACACGAGGCCTGACCCACCACTGGGCTAAAGGTCATATGGGCGGGAGCCTTGCTGGCCACCCCAGCGGTGCTTGTTGGGCTGGGGGTCAGGACTGCTGCTCCGGCTGCCCCAGGAGGTCTGGAGGGCATCAGTCCCCCTGCTCCCAGGAGTCAGGGTCACCCGTAGCCCAACAGCAGCAGGAGGAGGAGAGGCGTGTGTGTGCCAGCAGGAAAGAAGGCGGAGGCCTGTGTCTCAGTTTGCTCCCCTGTAAAATGGGAATAAAAGAAGAGAATAAAATGGGATGAGCGTTGTCCCCACATGTAAAGTTGGTGTGAGGACTCATGCAGTCAGCCTGTAAGTCACCGAGCACAGGACCGGGCACAGACAGGCCACCAGGTCACCATCGCCATCCCTAAATGACCGTAACTCTGTCACAGAGAGGGCTCGGGGCTGTGTCACTGTTTGTGATTCATTCTTGGCCGCAGGCCACAGAGGCTCCTAGAGCTTTGGGCATATACCTGGCATCTAGGCAATTTCCCCTTGTCTGTTTGGCCTTGACCGTAGCTGCAGGGTGAGCCTCCCTGGCCCCCACTCTGACAAGCTGGCTCCTCTCACGGTGTTTTTATTGTCAGGGACGAGGGACCTGGAGAAACAGTGAAAAAGACTAAGACCTGTCTGATGGTGGGGGCACTCCCGTCTGATGGTGGGGCACTCCTGTCTGATGGTGGGGCACTCCTGTCTGATGGTGGATGACGCCTGTCTGATGGTGGGGGACACTCCTGTCTGATGGTGGGGACACTCCTGTCTGATGGTGGGGACACTCCTGTCTGATGGTGGGGGCACTCCTGTCTGATGGTGGGGCATTCCTGTCTGATGGTGGATGACGCCTGTCTGATGGTGGGGCACTCCTGTCTGATGGTGGGGCACTCCTGTCTGATGGTGGGGCACTCCTGTCTGATGGTGGGGACACTCCTGTCTGATGGTGGGGACACTCCTGTCTGATGTGGGGACACTCCTGTCTGATGGTGGGGCACTCCTGTCTGATGGTGGGGGCACTCCTGTCTGATGGTGGGGCACTCCTGTCTGATGGTGGGGACACTCCTGTCTGATGGTGGGGACACTCCTGTCTGATGGTGGGGACACTCCTGTCTGATGGTGGGGACACTCCTGTCTGATGGTGGATGACGCCTGTCTGATGGTGGGGACACTCCTGTCTGATGGTGGGGGCACTCCTGTCTGCTGGTTGGACCACATCTATCTGATGGTGGGATCACTTCATCTACCACATGGATTTTCCTCTGGGGATGGAAACTTTGGACCCAGAGTGAGAGAAACTTCCAGAATATGGGCCTGATGGATACTGTGAGCAGGGCTGGTGAGCTCTCTGGATCCCTGGATATAGGGTAGCCAGCCTGAGCCTGGATGTGTCCAGGAGGGCTGGGGTTGGGTCTTTGCTGTTGTGTCATAAAGGTTTGGGCCAGAAACAAGCCTCACTCTCATGGAGGGAGGGATGTGTCTGGGGGGGGGGGGCTGGGGACTCAGTGACACTAGTCCCCCGCTCCCTGTGTCCCCATAGTCAGCATCCTCCCTGGAAGGCACGACGAGGCTGAGCCTTCCCAGGAAGGGACGGGCATCAGGATGGCAGCAGCGGTCTGCAGAGCCCAGAGGCGGCTCCGGCTTCTGAAGAGGACGATGAGGATGTGGAGGAGATGCCCAGGTAGGAGCTGAGAAGGCCTCTGGAGAGAACAGACACACAGAGCTATACCCCAAAAGTATTACCAGGCATAGGTGGGGACCCAGGCACCCACCCCTTCCCCTGGGCACCCACAGCTGCTGTTCCACAGTCTCCTGGGTGTGTACAAGCATGGATTCCCCTGCCTGTATTCCCCTTGGACCACACTGGTGATACTCACTCCACTCTCAGTGCTTGGGGGTCTCAGTGCTTGTGTGGTACCAGGGGATGACACCTAGGGCACCAGCGTGAAAACATCTCCCTAGACCGCCAACTACACTTTTCATTTTTCCACACAGAAGATAGCTTATCACATACAGGTGTCTATCTGCACCTTCCTATTGTTCCTAGATAAAAACAATTTTAATGTTATTTATTTATTTATTTATTTATGAATTTATTTATTTATTTATTTATTGCTTTTTGGGTCACACCCGGCAATGCTCAGGGGTCACACCCGGCAATGCTCTGCACTCAGGAATTACTCCTGGCGGTGCTTGGGGACCATATGGGATGCCGGGGATCGAACCCGGGCTGGCATGGGCGGCCGGCTACGTGCAAGGCAAATGCCCTACCCACTGGACTATTGCTCCAGCCCCTATTTTTAATGTTTTTTTATTATCATTTTTTTTTTTTTGCTTCTTGGGTCACACCCGGCGATGCTCAGGGGTTACTCCTGGCTTTGCACTCAGAAATTACTCCTAGCGGTGCTCGGGGACCATATGGGATGCTGGGGATCGAACCCGGGCCAGCACAGGCCGGCCGCGTGCAAGGCAAACGCCCTGCCCGCTGGGCTATCGCTCCGGCCCCCTTTAATGTTTTTTTTTAAATTAAAAGGCCTTTACCTAATATTTCCAGGGAAACCACTCATTCTCACTGGCTGCAAATTTCTTACTTCGTTTGGAGGGTGTGGAAGAACCCACCCAATGGTGCTTAGGACTGGCTCCTGGCACTGTGCTCAGGGACCGTGGGGGTGCTGGGATCAACCTAAGTCAGCCCCACCCGCTCATTGCATTACCTCCCCAGCCCTGGGTGGAGTTCCCTTAATTAACTCTTGGTTGAGGGGCTCAGATGTGGCCACAGGGGCCCCAGACATTCTACTGAAAATAGGGCAAGGAGAAGAACTTGGGGTTTACCTCCTGCCTTTGACTTGAACTCAGGGAGCTGCCCTTGATTCAAGAGGAGAAAGAAGAGGAGGAAGTTGGAGAAGAGGAAGAGGAGGAGGACGTGGAGGAGCTTGAGTAAGGCTCTTAGTCCTCTCTGGCTAAGGATGTTGTTGGAAGGGGAGGGCAGTGGATCTGGGTTCATGGGATGCGGTGCTCTGCTCCTCACAGGGAGCTGTGCTGAGCCTCTTTCAAAGAAGCGAGGGAAGCTGGGGTCCCCCTATGTGCTCTTTAACACCTGGGACACAGAACCCACCACTCTCTGCCCCCATATTCAAACAATAGAAATGACTCCCTGAGGATAGGGGAGCTTTCCAATGGGCAAGCATGTGTCTGCTTCCGTGCCCAGAGCCAGGGACTGGAGGCACCAAAGGAGAGCTGGTAATAGGGAGAGAGAGAGAGGGAGAGAGAGAGAAGAGAGAGAGAGAGAGAAAGAGAGAGAGAGAGAGGCAGAGAGCTGGTTACAGGCTGGAGAGAGCATGCAGGTGCAGGTGCTCAGGCTTTCGTCTGGGATCGGTTCAGTCCCAGCATCGCACATGGTCCTCTGAGCCCCACCAGGAGACATCCCTGAGCACAGAGCCAGGAGTATATCCCGCCCACCAATAGAATAGCAGTACAACTGGTTAAGTCCTGGGATGCACAGACATGGGCACTAGGTGCCCAGTTTCCTCATTACTAACCAAACTGGGTGCAGGGATCCATCCCCACTCACACACCCCAGTGTACCCACAGTCACCGGCAACACCTAAGCTGCTATTTACGGTGGAGTCCCCACCCACAGCTAGAAAGTTCTCAACATAGATTCCCGTGAAGAGTGTGGCTAAAATGTAAGTTTGAAAATGGAAATCAGGGACCCGGGAACTAATTCAGAGGTCAAGGGCTCATCCTCGCATGCACAGAGATGGGAGCTTAATCCCCGGCACCTCCTGTTCCCCACCCCACCCCAGTACCCATGGGTGTGGCCTGATGGCCTAGACACCACAGGGCAGGGGCAACCTCCTCCCATGCTGGGCACTTGTGCCCAGCTGTTCAACCTGGTCACCTTTGGAAGGCCGGGAGTGGTTCTGGGTCTGCCAGAAGGCTCCTTCCTTCAAATATGGAGATCAGGAGCTGCTAAATATGGAGATCAGAGCAGCTTCCATCGTCTGAGTGCAGGGAAAGAGAACAGGACAAGCAGCAGGTGCTGACTGTGTCTGGGGGCTCAGAAGGGGTGCACGGGGTGTTTGGGGTTTAGAAAGGGTGCACTGACATCTGGGGCTCAAGGCTGGAGGAGGTGCCAGGAGGTGTGGGGGGCACAGGACGGGCCCCAAGGCCAGACATGACTGTGGGGTTGAAGACCAAGGTGCAAATGTCACAAATGTTCACAGAGCGCAAGAGCAGCTGGGGGAGAGAGGGAGCGGATGGCCACATGGCGGAGGCCTTGGGCTTGACCACTGAAGGTCCGCGGGCAGGACCTGGGTGTCACCCTCTGGCCCTGCATGTGGGGAGGCTGAGGCAGGCGAGCAGAGGGGTGGCTGTATCATGAATCAGGCCCTTCACCAGTTCCATCTGACCCCAGGCTCCATGTCTCTTCTGGATTCTCAGTTCTGGTCACTCTGTCCTCTGAGATAGCCCACACCCCTCTCCCTGACCCATCCCTCTGGCCTTGGCTACAGGCTTTGCTCCAGCTAGGAGTCACCTGGCACAGTGCTGCCGCCTCAGGTCATCAGGAGCCCAGGGCCCGGAAGGAGCCTCATCACGGACTACCGACGCTCTCCATTGAGGCCTGGTCAGGACAGTGCTGGGCTCAGCCCAGGAGTGCAGGGCTGGAAGTCTGCTCGAATGCACCCACTTTTAGGCCTCCCTGACCCAGCTCCCATTGAATCTTTTCATTGCTGGCAGGAGGCCTCACAGCTACTTGCTTACTCCCAAGGACGGAGAGCTCAGCAGCACTCAAAAGCCGCCGTTCCACCCCCATGCCTCTGGCTTCCGAGGAGAATTTCTCCCACCCAAACCTAGTTTGCTTCCTGTGGACTTCTCTAACCCAAGTCAACTTCTGGGTTGCCACGCCACCCCCCAAAGCCAGGCTGCTGCCCTCCCAAGGAGTGCTCCTTCCATCAACCGCGTCCTCACTTGCTGCCTCGCTTCCTCGGTGCCGCTCGGTTTTCCCCTTCTTCCCACACCTGTGTGTTAGAGTGCTTCTTTGGGCACAGTCTGCCTGAAAAAAAATTCCCCAAACTAAGCTGGCAATGCAGAGTTCTGAAAACACTATCACCCAGATTAATTTTTTCGGCGGGGGGGGGGCACCCTTGGCAGTGTTCAGGGGTTACTCCTGGCTCTGCACTCCTGGTGGTGCTTTGGGGACGTATGGGGTGCTGGGGATTGAACACGGAGTAGTGCGAGAAAGGCAAGCACTCGACCTGCTGTGCGATCGCTCCTGCCTCCAAAATAACCTGATCTTGCGGTGAACCAGTCCCAGAGAGCCACGTACACATACATACATACATACACACATACACACATACATACATACACACATACACACACATACATACATACACACATACATACATACACACATACATACATACATACATACATACATACACACATACATACATACACACATACATACACACATACATACATACACACATACATACATACATACATACACACATACATACACATACATACACACATACACACATACACACATACACACATACATACATACACACATACATACACACATGTGTGTTCTCAGTGCACAAACACTTGCACACGCACACGGCAGACGGTGGCACTTTGTCGCACAGCACCCGGCACACGGCCTGCAAAGCTGCGACACTGCCCAGGAGCACCTTCATGCACACACAGCCCTCGGCCCAGTCTGCTCCCTGCACATGTGCTTCTGAGTTTTTCTCTCTCTCTCTCTCTCTCTCTCTCTCTCTCTCTCTCTCTCTCTCTCATACACACACACTTTGAGTCTCAGGCAGCAGTGAGTTCAGCGTCAGTGGAGTGAGTGATGGAGAGTGTCTGGTGCGGGCAGGTGGGCGTGGCCTTCACCGTGGCAGGCTGCTCTGGCCCGCCAGCAGAGACACAGGGGTGACTGATGACGCGCGGGCCCTGGTAACGGGCAGCTGGTCGCCTAGCGACCTGGTCTCCACGCAGCTGCTCTGCCTTTCCTAGCAACCCGGGCCTCTGTCCCCACCTGGCCTGTCCCTGGGGCATCTCTGCAGTAGCTCCCTGCCGTCCCCTCATTTGATTAGAAACGGGAAGGCGCTGGAGCTGGCTCCGACTGCTCGCACCAGCTTGGGCTGGACCCAGGGGCTCCCAACTTTGCCCTTGCACGTGCTGCCCGGCCTGGGATGAGTGTCACTGTCCCCGCTGACCCCGACACCATGAGAACCTGTGTCTACCAAGACAACGAGACCCAAGTAGGTGTCTGCTTCTCCCTAACGCAACTCCATCCTGCCTTTGGGAGCGAGAGTGAGGATGAAGATGTCAGTGATAGTGAGGGTCTTAACTTGGGGCGCAGGACACAAGGGGTCGTGGTGGGGGGGTCAGAGGGCTGGCGACCTCTCCCTGATGCATCTTTACCTTAGAGAACTGAGGGTGGGGTGTCCTAGGCGCTCACCCGTCTCGGCCAGTCTGTCCGTTCCTCGGCTTAGAGTTCTCCAGGATCTTGAAACTTTCTAGAAGTTCACCTGCTGCCCTGGGTCAGGCGAGAGGGAGCTTGGCAGACACTAGGCATGCTGGTGGGCAGGGACATGAGGCTTTGGGTGCAGAGGTCCCTGAAGCAGCCCCCTGCCATTGACGGTAGGGACCCCTCAGGCCTTACTGGTGTGGGTAGCCTGAGGCGCTTGTGTGGAACATTTGCACGTGAGTCGCAGCCCAAAGACGCTCACAAGCTTGCTGCCTCCTCAGAGACTGATGATGACAGTGATGGTAGAACAACACTCATCACTGCCTTTAATGTTTTGTTATTTTTAATGCCTTTTTATTTTATGTGACTGACATATCAGCACCTAATTTCCATTTGGTTCTTTTTGAGGGGAGGCACACCCGTGCTCAGGACTGACTCCTGACTCTGCACTCAGGGATCTCTCCTGGCAGGCTTGGAGGACCCTTTGGGGTGCTGGTATAGCTGGTACAGCTAAGTGCTGGCATTGGGTTGGCACTTGTTTGCCATGCCAGCCAGTGCTTGGGCACCAGTGATCCCATTCCATGGAGGAGAGACTGAGGCTGAAACAGCACTTGCCTGTCAGCAAATGCAGAACTGAGAGCTGCCGGGCTGTTAGTGCACGGGACAGGCGAGTCTGACCTGCCGGGACAGTCTTTGATATTTATATATTTTGGATGGTTTGGGCAGTGCTCAGGGCTTGCTTCTGGCTCTGTGCTCAGAGATCACTCCAGGTTGGCTGCAGCCACATAGGGAGCTGAGAGTGGAACCCAGTCAGCTGTGTGCAAGGCAAGCGCCCTACAAGCTGTTCTCTCCAGCTCAGTCTTTGATTTTCTATGAGAGTCTCCCTGGCTGTCCGTTGTCTCTCAGATAAGTCAGATAGTAGAGGCTGGACTAGCCATACCCTTCTGACAGGTGAGGCAGCCCGGGCCACTCAGCCATTACTGGCCTAATTCTGGAATCGCCCAGACCAGGGAAGCCTCCAGCTGAGACTATGGATATTTGTGTCCTGGGTCTTGGGCTCTGAGCTCTGGAGTGGCCCGTGGCTTATTTGGGTGGAATGAGAATACACAACCCTATAAGCAGGACCCCCACTCTTCTGTGTCAGGGTCTCACTTCCCTATAACAGACACTTCCCTTTAATACTTTCAGGAGCCCACAGAATGCTTTAATTTCTCCAGAAATCAACTCCCCACTCAAAGGGAAATGGTTTAAGATATAGCACGAACACCTGCATCTTTAGTGCAAAGAACTGCGGTCACAGACTCTCATTGTTCGTGTATTAATTAGTGGGTGGCGGTGCTGGGTCACACCTGGTGGTGCTCAGGGCTTATTCCTGCCTCCGTGCTCAGGGATCACTCCTGGTGGGCCTCAGCGTGCTTGGTTGTGTGGTGCCATGGATCAAACCCAGGTTACTTGCATGCAAGACAAGTGCCCTACTCACTGTTCTATCTCTCTGGCTATATATTTGTTTGGGGAACATACTCTGCCGTGCTGAAGGGTCCACCCCCCACTTAGAATGCTTTGGGAACCATATGTGGTGTGGGGATCAAGTCTGTGTTGACTACACGCAAGGAAAGAACTTTAACCCCCTGTGCTATCTCTCTGGCACCTGCTCATAAACTTTTGAAAAATGGGTGCTCAGGGGACCAGCAATCCTTGACCAGCATAGCTGGTAGTTTCCATGTGAAGACCCAAGGATGTGGTGTGCTGAGGCCCTGCCAAGCCATGGGGGTCACTCAGACAATGCTGACAGGGCCGGAGAGGTAGTACAGTGGGTGGGGCATTTGCCTAGACTTGGGTTCGATCTCCAGCATTCCATATGGTCCCCTGAGCACCTCCAGGAGTAATTCCAGAGGACAGAGTAAATTCCCAGCTCTGCCCCCTGCCCGACGTCCCCGTGTTACTCTCTGTATGTTCAGGCCATCAATCCCAGCATCTGAATCTCCGATTCTCCCACCTTCACAGCTCCTGACTGGGTGCCCATCCCTAGCAAAGCGGGTAACTCTGTGCTGCGTAATCTTCCATTCCCTGTAGCAGTGACCCCAATCACCCGCCTCTGCCTCCTGCCTGCCCAGGGTCCCCGGAAACCTTCCTCCTTCTGCCATGGATCTGATCTGCTCTGATCTCCACGACACAGGCAGGGCCCGGGGCTAGCTGCCTGGGTGCTGGGAGCTTAGCTGGGCGAGGATCCATTCCCGCCATCTCTGGGTGTTTCTGGGTTCCTGGCATGGAACCGAGGCCCAGTTGGAGGCTTGAACTGCAGGGGACAGGGTGCAAGGAGCCCATGGGCGGGTGCCGTCCCTTCTGTGGGTCTCACCTCTCCTCCTCATCACTGACTCACTCCCAGCATGGTCTGGGGTCTCTGGAGGGAACGTTGGTGCTTGCTTAAGATGCTTTTCTGTGCCCTACATTATTTTTTCTTTTTGGGTCACACCCAGCAATGCTTAGGGTTACTCCTGGTTGCTCCTTTACTCAGGAATTATTCCTGGCACTGCTCAGGGACCATATGGGATGCCGAAGATCGAACCTGGATCAGCCACGTGCAAGGCAAACGCCCTTATGCTGTTGTGCCCTCACATCGGACGGATGCCCTTGCCCCCCATTTCTCTCTATTTTCTCACTATGCAGTTCTCAGGCCGCCTCCTTCAGGAAGTCCTCCTCCCAGACTGAGTTGTGTCTGTGCCCTTTATAGCTCCTTGTTCTGCAGCTGTCTCGGGTAGGCTCATACTGGTGGGACTTGGGGCCAGCTGCCCGGTGCCAGGAGCTTAGCTGGATGAGGACCTGACCGTGGCCTCCTCTGAGCATCTCTGTGCTGCCAGCCAGCACTGGACCCCAGTGGCTCGGGCATCTCCCACACACTCACTGTAGCCTTTTCCTCCTGCCTCTCGGGGCCACAGTGTTCTGCTGGATAGTTACCTGGCGGCACAGGTCTGCGAGGACCCCAGTGGAGTAGACGGACCCCAGCCTGGGAGAACCTCACGCCAGGTACGAGCAGCGGGGGCCAGGGTGGGGGACTCAATCCAGCATCAGCAGGAGGTGCTGGCCTGGCCCACTGGCCAGCGGGTGGGGGGTGTACCCCCTCAGAGGGGCAGGATATTGTGAGGCCCCTGCTCAGACCAGGGACCGGAAGGCGCACCAAGGTCAGATGGGGGCCAGTGTACTTGGAGCCTGGTCCCATGGTTGTGTGATCCATGGGACTGTGTGACCCAACACTGCCTCCACCACCCTGGGGCACCTTTGTAAACTGGGGTGAAACCCCTCTTCGGACTGTTGTGCCCAGTTGGCCATAAAGATGCCATTCCTGGTGAAGTTCTCCTCAATATACCTGAGCAGGTGGGGTGGGCCCAGACTCCACTGCCCCCAACCAGGTGGCTGCCCATCAGGATGTCCCAGAGAGGGTCTGGCAGGACAATGACTTGGGGTCCCTGGGCTGGGGGCCGAGGGCCGAGGCCAGAGAGGGTGGGAGAGCACAGCGCTGGGCTGCAGGCTGGGGGCTGGGGAGGGCTGAGGTCACAGCTCAGCCCCTCTTGCTTCTCTTGCAGGTTCTGTGGGAAGAGACCGTGGCTGCCAGCACAGGAGGTAGGATGTGTGTGTGTGTTTGTGTGTGTGTGTGTGTGCGCTGCACCCTTATTTGTGGGTGGGTTCCTGCACAGAAACAGTGGGGATCTTCAGGCCCAGGGCAGCTGTCCCCGCTTCAGTCATTTCTGCCTTCCCCAGCTGCCCATCTCTGGCCAGGCCCCTCCTGTGTACTGGGCCACGCGGATGGGGTCCACAAAGGCCCCATTTCCCAGGAAAGTGCCACGCCTCCTTTATCTCTTCACTCAGGGCACTTGTGCTCCCCAGAAGGAGTCAGAGGAGGACAGAGACGCACTTCACAGCATAATTGTGCATTAGGCCTTTGTTTGGTGGTGCTCTCACTACCGGCTTGTGCACAACGATAAGTCCTGGCAGTGCCAAAGGACATATGGGGCCGGAGCGATAGCACAGCAGGTAGGGCGTTTGCCTTTCATGCAAACAACCTAGGTTTGATCCCCAGCATCTCATATGGTCCCCCAGCACCGCCAGGAATAATTCCTGAGTGCAGAGCCAGGAGTAACCCCCTGAGCATTGCCAGGTGTGACCCAAAATGCAAAACAAACAAACATACAAATAAAAACAAAGGACCATATGGGGTGCCAGAAACGGAACCCGAGCAGGCGTGTGGAAGGCAGGCACCTGGCCCCCCTGTCCTTTCTGTCCTGCCTTATGTTCCCTGCTTTTAAGCAGTGTCAGCACAAGTTTAACATGGTGAACACACTCTACTATTTTGCAATAATAATAATAATAATAATAATAATAATAATAATAATAATTGGCATAAATCCATGGCAAGTAAGCAGTGAACTGCAGTATACACACGATTCTACTCCTATGTGGAAGTTCAGAAAACGAAAGAGAAATGGCATGAATCAATAAACCAAGGAAACCAAATCCCGCCCATACCTAGACCACCTCCAGAAATGGGATCCCAGCAAGCAGGGCTGCGTGTTGTGGGGAGCGGGTCGAGGTGTTGGGGGCTGTGGCAGAGGAACCTCAGCACCCCTGAGGTCTGAGCATTCGGACAGCCCGTGGCAGCTCTGGCATAACCATCCTCAGAACCCCCATCACCTACGACAAAGGCCTAGGGAACTGCACGGAAGTCTGAGGAGCGCAGGCTGGTATGGGGCGCTGGGGCGTGGGGGCGGCTCATTTGTTTCCAGCCCTTCCCTGTCACCCCTGACTTGAGCACAGCTGCGAGAGTTGGAACCGGAGGTGACTGTGGGGCCTGCGGCTCCTGGTGTGTCCTGGATGCAGGGTCTCAGAATGCGTTTCCCTCCCAGCACCTACTCACACCCTTTTTATTTACACCCTCCCGATCCCAGGGGGATGCAGCCTCCCCAGCTCTGAACCCACAAGCTTCCCGGACCCTTACAGTACTGGCGTTCCAGCCACCCAGTGGGCAGGGACACCGTGGCAGGGATGGAACACGAAGGTTTCATGGTGAGGGAATTTGACTTAGGGTCCAGACCTGTGTTTCTGCCCTGGCTCTTCTCAGCTCTTAGCGCAGCAGCTGGGAGCAGGGCTTTGGGCCCACCCCCAAGGCAAACAGGGTGACCATAGTAGTTCCAGAGTGATGGACAGAAGAAGAGGGAGCATGTCGCACATACGGGGCTGGGCCCCAAGGTCAGCGGGACCCTGCCTGGAGACCTGCCCTTTGGGGTGTTCCCAGCTGGTTCTCCACATTTCGACTAGACACTTCCTAAGTTTGCAGCCCAAGCAGGGAGATAGGGCTGGACTTGGGACCTAGAGCTGGCACAGGGAACAGGTCACTACAGAAGCTCCTCAAAACTGTGTCCCTGGGCCCTGCAGCTCGCGTGTCTCCCTGCAGGCTGGTGAGAAGCGCAGAGCCCTCAGGCTGCGCCCCAGCCTTGCCAGCCAGCGCGAGGTGTCTGTGCTGAAACACTATTGTCCTGTGATTCATCTGCACATTTAGGGCGACGGCCTTGAGCTCTGGTTCCTCCGAGGCAATGGCCCATCTGCATCCTTTGGGGAAGCTTCTGACATCTTGCTGCCAGACTCCGCCCATAATATTCTGCCAGGGTTGGGCTGGGACCTCACTTCCAGACATTTCCAGACCTACCAGGGCTTTGGGGAACGTTATGGGGTTGGGAACTGACTGTGTCCCCAGCTTGCTTAGGGACGGAAAATCCTACATGTGTCTCAGAGTCTGAGTTCCAGCTTCTCAGGCACCACCCGTCCTGTGTCAAGCTGGAATCGCCAGCAGAGAGCAGAAGGTCAAGGCTCGGGGCTGTCCCTCGGCGCTGTTGGGCAGACCAGTCACGTGACTTGGTGACGTTCTCGATATTGACCTCCAGGGACAAGAGTGATGCCTCAGACCTGGGGTGCTGGCAGGCGCCGGCTGGTCTGTGCTGGTGCTGGCCAGGAGCTCTCCCAGCTGCTGCCCCCAACTCCGGACATCCTGCTTGCAGCCCCCACGCTCTGCCTGTGACCCTCCAGTCTCAACATCATGGCCAGCCGGGCCGGGAGATGGAGCTGAATCGCCTGGTCCAGGACCGGCCGCCTGGCCCAGTGGCCCCGGGGACTGCCCCCTCAACGAGGCGGACCATCTCCCCAATGTGCCCAGCTACCGGCCCCCTCTCACCCGCATCCCCGTCCTCGTCTCCCGGAGAACAGCCTTGTCCAGCTCCAGCTTCGCCAAGGAAACCCGGAGCTCCGTGCGTCTCCTAGGTAGCGTGACCCCCGCGGAGTGTGGGTCTGCATGGCTTCAGCGGGTCCTGAAGGGCTGCCCGGCCGCGGGCTGCTAACAGGCTGGTCTACGCTTTCATCTCTCTTGCGGTGCCCTGAGCAGTGCTAGTTCCTCTCCTTCCTGTGCTCCCAAATTCCACAATTAATGATTCAGGTCATTGGGCTCAGCATGGTTTTCTGCAATCATGTATTTTTTTTTTTGGGGAATGGAGGAAGGGGAGGGCCACACCCAGTGCTCAGGAGCTACTCTCAGCTCTGTGCTCAGGAGACCATATGGTTCCCGGGATTAAACCCAGGTCGACTGCATGCATGGCAAACACCTTAATACTTGAACTCGCTTTCTGGCACACACAATCATTTTTCCATACAGGGTCTCACCTCCTGCAGGGTGTTTGCGCGTGCATAGGGCTGACCTGGGTTCCATCCCTGGCATCCCATATGGTCCCCTAAGCACCTCCAGAAGTAATTCCTGAGCGCAGAGCCAGGAGTAACCCCTGAGCACCACTGGGGTTGGCCCAAAAGCAGGGAGAGAGTGAGCGAGTGAGCGACGAGCGAGAAAGAGAGAGAGAGAGAGAGAGAGAGAGAGAGTCAGGATTGGGAGCTGGGTGACAAAGCAGCGGGTGGGTGGTGGCAGAGACAGGGGTGCGAGAGTTCATTGCAGGCAGAGCCTAATGTTCTGGAGAGCTGGGCTGGGAGCGAGGGCTTTCTGAGGAATGTTGTTATCAGTCCTGCGAATTCCTCCGGGGCAGGAAAAGTCCCAGGAGGCTCAGCAGATGCAGTGAGGTGTCCTGTGGGACCCAGAGCATGGAGGCTGCAGCCTGTCTGGATCTGTTCTTTGGGCCCCGCTGCCTGATGACTAAGTGCTGAGGGACAGAGGGCATCTCTGGGCTCAGCCCTGTCACCTATGCCTTAACGAGGCAGATTCGGTCACTTTCCTGTTGTGTTTTCCCTGTTTGTGAGGATGGGGATCCAACTCAGGGTCTCACTTATGCAAAGCAAGGACCCCATTTTGTGTTGTTCTACCCCCAGTTCAAAATCATTGTTTTTCTGATTTTTGGGTCACACCCAGTGATGCCTGAGCATCACTGGGTGTGACCTAAATTCCTGCAGTCAGGAATTACTCCTGGCACTGCATGGGGACCATATGAGATGCTGAGGATCAAACCCAGATCGGCTGCATGCAAGGCAAATGCCCTACCCGGTGGACTATCGCTCCGGCCCACTTTGTGTTGTGGTTGTTTTTGCAGTGCAGAGGTCATGTCTGTGAGGTACCATGAGGGACGCCCCTGGGCCCCTACTTGTACTTTTGATTCATTTGGGTTGGGATGGCACAGGGCAGGCTGCCTCTGAGTGATGGTCAGGCTGGGGCAGGCTGCCTCTGAGTGATGGTCAGGTGGAACTTGACAGTCCCTCCCCTCCTGGCCCACCAGCTCACTTGAGTCTCTCTCCTCTTCCTGGATTGGGGTGTGCCCATGGTCGGGGTGGAGGGCCCACGGATCATCCTGTGACCAGAGTTGACCCTCCAGGCTGAGCCTTGAGCAAGCGCTGAATCTGTTCCCTCCTGGCCAGCTGGGCCACGCTGGCCTGTTGCATCTCTGGAGCATATGTGGTTTCCGCAGCTGTGACTCTGCTTTGAGTTTCTGATGCCGTGTTTTGTTGGCTTCTGCTTTTCAGTGAAGGAAGTGACTCTAAGCAGGAATCTATAGGTTTGCACCCAAATGGAAAACCAGCCTGACTTGCAATCAGCTGAAGTCACTGCAAGAACATTGATAAAAAAAAAGGGGGATATTGAGGGCCGGGGCCATAACACAGCGGGGAGGGCATTTGCCTTTGCACACGGCCCACCCGGGTTCCATCCCCACCATCCCATATGGTCCACCGAGCACTACCAGGAGTAATTCCAGAGTGCAGAGCCAGGAGTAACCCTGAGCATCACCAGGTGTGACTCAAAATCCAAAAAAGAAAATAAAGGGGGTGCCTTGGCAGTTTCTAGGGAAACAGAGACCAGACCCTGGAGATGGAGGTCCTGTGCCAGGAAGGGGGATGAGGATATTAGGGACCCCACGGAATCCCTGGCTCACCTCCCATTCAGGGTCTGGAGAGCACTGAGGCAGGACAAACGCTCTTGTCCCATGAGCTACTGCCCCCTCTGTACCATCTCAAAAGCCTCCCCTAGGCTCTGGGAGCACCCCGACCCCCGGACTATCCCCAGGGGCGGAGCATGAGCAGGGAACGTCATTCCCATGTCACCCATGTGGTGCCCCTTGACAACCCTTTAGAACTGAGACGCCCAGGTCTGACCTCAGGTTGGGGTATGAGCTGAGGCGAGGGAGGCTTGAGGGTGAACCTGGTTCCATGGCAGCTTTGCGCCTTTCTGTGCTTGGGTCTCCTAAGGTCCCCGCTGGCGCTGACCAGAGCCCTCTCTGCCAAGTATTGGGAATTGAGTAAAGTGAAGGAGGCAGCAGGTACACAGGAAGTGCTTCACAGTAAATAACATTATTCCCCACCAGCCACTTTAGTCTCCCGGGAGTATTCTTTATATTGGAATAACGTGAGCCTTATTCTATAAGCCAACATGCTATAAGCCACGATCATTTCTATTCTGCGCCCCTGCTCGGCCTAGCTGGTGGGCAATGAAGTATGAAGTTTAGGGTGTTCCCTCTCTCCCGGAGGCCACAGAAGTTGCAAGTTCTCGAACCCCACAAAGATGAGGCGCATCTCTCGGGCTTTCTGACAAAGCAGGAACCCTCTTTGCTTAGCTATACCCAGCACTCTCAGGGGGCTCCTGGTGTTAGTGAAGGACCGTGTGTCGTACAGGGGACCACGCCGAGGAAGCTGGCATGCAGGACAAGTGCCTTCGTCCCTGTGCTGTCTCTCTGGACCCAAGAACAGTCACCCGAGGCTGAAGGGAGGCACTTTCTTCTGCCTGAAGTGCGTTAGGGACAGCACATTTCGCTGGCAAGGGTATCTGAACTCTGAGCATTTGTGTGTGGGGGGATCCTCGTCCTGAGCTCCCCATAGCCCCCTCCAGCTCACCTCTCAGGTGTGAGGGGAGTGGGATGAGGAGGCGGGGACACATACTCTCTCCCGCGCCCACAGCCCAGGATGTCTCTAGTCAGTCGGGCCAGACACCTCTGGCTTTCCTGCCCTAACCTGTGCTTGGTTGCTATGGGTGGGGAGGTGGGCCCAACCCAGCCCCTCAGCTTTGCAGAGCTCTGCCTTGGGCCAGACCTACTCCCAGGCCGCACCCATGGTGATTCTCAAGCGTGGGAGCTGGCTGAGTGGAGATGACAAATTTGGGGGTCCCTGGCACATCCGGAAAATAAATACTATCAAAACGGGTACCTCAATGCGGGGGGGTGGTGTTGTAAATGTTGCCTGATCAGAAAAGATCCTGAGTATCCCATCTGACCCTTTGCCATGCCTGATGCCCTCCTGCCCCTGCCGCCACAGTCCTGGGAAAGCCCCCACCCCATCTCAAGCTGGAGAAATGGAGGTGCATGGAGGGGGAAGCAGACTGTGCCAGTCAACTCTAGAACTCGGGGGTCCCTCCAGCCCAACCCTATGGAGGCGTCACCTACGGAAGCCGCAAAGCTTCCCAGACTCAGGGCAGCCAGGCTGTGCCCAGGAGCCACCCCCGTCCACCCGCTGCCGTTCTGTGGTTCCCACACAGTGGCTGGAGTGGCCACTCCTTGGGGGCCTGCTCTGCATGCTGCTCGCCGCCCCCTGCATGGAGCTCTCCTGCTCTCCCAGGCCTGCCTTCGCCACGGGCACTCCAGACGCCGCCCCAGCTTCTCGCTCTGACTGTCCACCTCTTCTTCCTCCCAAGTGCCTGCCACAAAAGCAGCACCCAGAGGTGAAGGTGGAGGACGCAGGACGCTGACCGCCAGCCGCTCATCGTGGAGGAGAAGCCGGCCTCGCCTGAGCTGCCGCCACCGTCGCCCGCCAAATCGGACACTCTCGCGGTGCCAGGATCAGCCGCCGGGACCCACAGGTCACCTTCTATGCGCCTCTTGGCTTTTCTCACCGGTCCTGGGTCAGAGGAGAAGGCCGACCACAGTGGGGCAGGGGGTCAGGGCGTCCCAGGTCACGGCAATGTGGAGTCAGAAGGGGCTCTTGGGCCTCCCCTGGGGTTCGGGCACTCTCTGAAGAAGCCCCAAAGCCCTCCGCGGTCCTTTAGAAGGACCATGTGTTTCCTTATTAAATAACGCCATGGTAATTCCAGAGAGACATTAGAGAAATCAGCATCCAAAATGCCACCCAGCTAGATGGCATTTCTACTTTGCGGCTTCCCTCATGGACCTAGTTTTGCTGTGATGTTCACTGGAGAAGGGGTTTTTGCGTGAGCTCATGGAGAGCACGTCTCACTCGCTGAGTGACTGCTGTCCCCTGTCGCTGGCGTCTGCCTAGTACTCACTTGGGACCGGGATCCTCTGCCTTGCACCAAACGGGCGGGACAGACCCATGTCAGAGGACACTGCTCACGGGGACGTGTGTCTCTGCTGCTCTCTGCGGTTCCCTTCTCAGGGCTGGGACTCCTGGTCCAGTGGACACAGATGTGTATGTCTTGAGCTAAAGCCTTGTTGCTGTGTGGCTACAGTTGGCATTGAGCAGCCCAGAGGCGCCTGCATTTAGTGACACAGACACTGTAAAGTGCTGTCCAATGCCTTGTGAACGGCTGTTTAAGCTGCAGGGAATTGGCAGCACTGTCCTACATTGGCTGAATTCAGAGACGAGGGTTTTCTTTTTGCCCCCCTGCTCATGTGCTCTTTTAAGTCACTGTCTTCCCGTAGATCATCGATTTGCTCGAGCGGGCACCAGTAACACCACTGAGTAATTTCTCAGTGGAGGGAAGAGCTGGCCAGCATGGAAGTGGTTCGAGACGGTAAACTGAGAGCTCTGAGGAAAGAGTCATTATTATACTCGGCCTGTAAGAATGCTCAGAGAGGGCTGGAGCAATAACACAGCGGGTAGGGCATTTGCCTTGCATGCAGCCTACCCGGGTTTGATCCCGGCATCCCATATGGTCCTCGAGCACCGCCAGGAGTAATTCCTGAGCGAAGAGCCAGGGAGTGACCCTGAGCATCACTGGGTGTGACCCAACCCCCAAAAAAAGGAATGCTCAGAGATTATTTTAATGAATCCTTGAGTTTAACTCATTGAAGTATGCAAATAAGACAGATGACAGAGATGGCGACACCACAGCTGTGGACGTTGGGTTACCTCTTGGTGTTCCTTTCGTGTGAATGGGGGGGAAACTATAAAAGGCTGGTTTGTGGGGACTATTTGGGGCAGAGAGGGGACAAGATCATTTGGGACTATAGCTCAAGCCTCCTTCCCTCTGCTTCTGACTTGGAGCTGTGAGGCTCCTGCTGTCCCCTTCATTCATTCAGTCATTGCAAACATTTATTGAACAGGCTCCGTCCCAGGCTGTGGAAGGCTAGGCGGCCCGTCCTCAGGATGCTGCATTCTGGTGGGGCCAAGATAGAAGAATAAGTAATCAGACAAAAGGGGCTATGACAGAGGGGGCTGAGTTGAATGTGATTGTGAGACTCTTGGGGAGTCAGAACCTGAACCCAGTTTCTAGAGGGGGATCATTCTGACGCTGAACCTATGGCTGTCTGTGGTCAGGCAAAGAACAGACACTGGGGTGACTGATAGGGAACCAGAAAGCCACAGAAACGCATGGGGCTCAGAGGGGCACATGCATGCAAGTCCCTTCTCACGGCTTAAGGCCACACGTTGGAGTGAATCCCAGCTTATTGCTGACCAGATGCGAAACTGGGCACACACCGAGCCTTCCTCACACCCCCTTCTCTACTGTGAGAGGACGAGAGGACCCTCACCTGCCAAGGGGCCTTGTGGGAATCCTTCCGGCTGGTGCCTGTGAGGTAGCACAGGGTTAGGGACTGGGGGCAGGTGGAGCAGAGCTACCAAGTCACAGCACTCTCTGGGGTCTTGGGGGCAGCACGTGCTCTCGGGCTCAGGAGGAGGCACTGGGCTGGGTGCAGGACTGAGCTTAGGTCCCCACCGGGGACCTTGTGCCCTCTCCTTTCCCAACTGGCTGACCTACTTTGAACTGTAAAAGAGGTGAATTCAAAGTTTTGTCATCCGGTGTAAGTCAAAAGAGACATCAGGTAGCCTCCAAACCTTCTAGATGAGCAAACGCCCAACTTCGCTTCTTCCATAGCCCTCAATAAGCACTGTCAGAGGACTGCTGGGTCCCAGGGGTCAAGGGTGCAAGTGCCCAGGCAGAGTCAAACTTAAATGCCATTGACCAAGACCCCCGTGGCTCTAACAGCAGCACCATGCAGATAGAGGCTGGTGTTGGGGACCCCAAAAGGTTGCTAAATCCTCAGCCTTACACAGGGAACCTGGGCCTTCGAGAGTGGGTGGGATTTGACAATAGCTAAAGCTGGGCTCCTCGGCCATAGGAAGAAGTTGGGAAGGCGGCAGAGAGTAGTAGAGGGTGGTGTGTGTGTGTGGGTGGGGGGGACTTTAGGCTTTGGGGTGGGGGAGGAGAAAGATGCCGAAGCTAAAGCTCATTAGTGATGCTTCTTAGTTGAGTAGCTGAGTCCCATTTTACAGGGGGAAACTGAGGTGGTACTGAGTAAAACAACCAGCCAAGGTCACTCACTGGCCAGAGGCAGGGCTGCCTGCTACTGCGCCCAGTGTGGCCAGCATACAGATGCGGAGACCAAGACCCCTAGAGAACTGGTCCCCTCTTCATTGAGTCCCTGCAGAGAAGTGAGACCCCTCTGGGGATCTGCAGGCTCAGGGTTGGGTCCCATACCTGCCGCCCGAGCCTCTGCCCTCCCTGAGGCCACCCCCAGTCTCTGCCCCCTCCCTGAGGCCACCCCCCAGTCTCTGCCCTCTCTGAGGCCATCCCCAGTCTCTGCCCTCTCTGAGGCCATCCCCAGTCTCTGCCCTCTCTGAGGCCACCATCCTTGCTGTGTCCCTGCAGGAAGCGGCTGCCCTCCCACGATGATGAGGCTGAAGAACTTAAGGCACTGTCTCGAGCCGAGTCCCCCATGGTGGCCTGGTCGGACCCCACCACTCCGCAGGGCACTGAGTGAGTGAGGGTCACCTTGGAGGGCTCAGAGGGTGAGGGGGCAGTATGGGGATAGGTGAGCAAGGGGAGGGGAGTAGGGGAGATGGGATGTTCCTAGAACCTTCCATGGCAAGGCTAGCTCTGCCTGAGTAATAACACGGGGTCAGCTGTAACTGCCTGAGTAGTAACACGGGGTCAGCTGTCCAGGATGCTTCTGGCAGACCCAGCGGCTGTGTGAAATCTGCGGTAGGGGCTTGAACACTGAAATCAACTGTGCCTAGAACCAGACCCTACCCCAAGGGCTAGACCGCTGGGAATGTTTTCCTCGGAGATTAAGACCTTGACTTTGGTCTGGGATACCCATGATTCTCCCAGCAATGAGTCCTGGGAAACTGCAGGGGATTCTGAACTTTTCTTGCTGTTTTAAATTTTCTATTACACAGAGCAAGAAAAAAAATTAGTTTTTTTGTTTTTGCTTTTTGAGGGCCTCGCTAGGTGTGGCTCCCCCACCAAACAATCAAACAAATAAACCTAAAAGTTAGAGTAGAAGGAAAAAATATCCAACCTGGATAAGTTAAAGCAAGTCTGAGGTTTCCCGACGTTGGAAGGGAACTTGGCCGGGACTCCTTCCCTTGGCTGGAGGAGGCCTATGCTCCTCTCCCAGCACACAGGGGTCCCTGCGCACCCGACTTGCTCAATAATGGGTGTTTTCCTCCAGTGACCAGGAACGCGCGGCCTCCACAGCCAGCCAGAACAGTGCCGTCATCAATGACCGACTCCAGGAGTTGGTGAAGCTCTTCAAAGAGAGGACGGAGAAGGTGAAGGAGAAGCTCATTGACCCAGATGTCACCTCCGACGAGGAGAGCCCCAAGCCCTGTGAGTCCAGAGCTGGGGGCCCAACCATCGTCTGTCAATTCTTGTGACTCTGGTCCCAGGAACTGGTTGGGTGAAGCCCAGAGAGCCGCTCTGTGGATATGGGGTCCTGTGGATAAAGGTTTTGCTATGCACCTGGTGAGATGGGGAGAAAGGTCAAGATTCTGGCCAATGACTCCGCTGTGCTCTGAATGCCCTTCCTGGGGCCGGACCCTCATGGATCCTCCATTTCTATTCCCCAGCAGACACAGGTGCACCCTGGGGACGGTGTTTGGGGCTAATACTCAGGTCTGTTCAAGGCCCACTCTGGGACTAGAATCTAATTTTTCGGAGAGCTCAGTTACTCTTACCTAAACATTCCCTGCTTCCCTCCTACTGGGAGAAAGTAAAAATGACCCTCTCTGATCGGGAAGGTGTCCAAGGGATTCCCAGAGGTCGACTATGTCTCCTGGTGCCAAGAGAAGAGCCCGACATCATAGCCCTCAAGCTAGAAGCTTTGCCCGAGGGAACTGCCCAGCACGCCAGGAAGCCTGGACTCAGGCCGGCTCCTGTTTCTACTCTGAGAACCCAAGAACTCTCGTGATTTCTCAGCTGAGTGGCAGAAATTCTGGGTAGACAATGCTCCAGCACAGAGCCAGGGCGATAGCCGGGGGTAGGGCACTTGCCTTGCACGTGGCTGACCTGGGTTCAATGCTTGGCATCCTGAGCACTGCTAGGAGTAGTTCCTGGGTGTAGAGCCAGGAGTAACCCCTGAACATTGCTGGGTGTGTCCCCAAAAAAAAACAAGAAAAAGAAACTGTTCCAGCCCTCTGGAGGGAACCAAGGGAATCCAACACACAAACAGACTCTAAGCCAAACTTGAGCAGGTCCAGAAACACCATGTTCTGGGGGCTCCTAACCGTGGAAGCAGGAAGTTTCAGGGCGGGTGCTGAGGAGCTGTGGGGTTGGTTCCTGACTTGGGCACATGGACCTGGCTGTGGCTGAGCTGCTGCACCAGGGCCTGCGCACGTGAGCTTCTTTCTGCATCCTATGTCTGCGACCTTGGAGTCCCCGTGTCACCCACAGCCCCATCCAAGAAGCCCACCGAGCCGGCCGCAGATGCGAAGCCGGGGGAGGCGGAGCAGCCGGAGGAGGAGCATTACTGCAACATGCTGTGCTGTAAGTTCAAGCGCCGGCCCTGGAAGAAGTACCAGTTTCCCCAGAGCATCGACCCGCTGACCAGTAAGTCCGGGCAGGCATGGGCGTTATGCTTTGTGAGGAGGGGCCAGGAGAATGGGCGGGGGCAGGGGGTGGCTACAGGGGGATGGGGAGATGGAGGGAAAGAATATAAGGCAAGGAGACCAAGGATGTCCTCGGTGAGTTTACCAAAAGCAAATTCAGGAGAGAGAGAGAGAGAGAGAGAAAGAGAGAGAGGCACCAGAGCGGTAGTCCAGTGGGTAGGGCATTTGCCTTGCAAGCGGCCAACCCGGGTTTGATTCTCCAGCATCCCATATGGTCCCCCAAGCACCACCAGAAGTAATTCCTGAGTGCAGAGCCAGGAGTAACTCCTGAGTATTGCTGGGTATGATCCAAAAAAAAAGAGAGAAGGAGAGAGGGATAAAGAGAGAGAGAGAGAGAGCTTGAAGTAGAGACATGTAGGAGTGAGAGTTTAATCCCCAATACTGCATGGTCCCCTATGCACTGCCAGAAGTAGCCCCAAGCCCTAAACCAAAGTAGTCCAGGTATGGCTTCAAAATCAAAGCTAAAAATATATTTTAAGATCTCTGGAATAGGACACATCCATCCATCCATCCATCATCCATCCATCCATCCATCATTCATCCATCCATCCATCCACCCACCCACCCACCCACCCACCCACCCACCCATCCATCCACCCATTTGTTAATAATTTATCCATCCATTCATCCATCCATTAGTCCATCCATTCCATCCATTCTTCCCTTCATTTCTTCCTTGTCCACTTTACCATTCATCCCTTTGTGCATGCATTAATCTGTCCATCCATTCAACCAACCTTCTATTGTTAGGGTCTGGAGTCACAAGTTCTTAGGAATCACAAAGAAACCAGCCAGTAATGCAAAAGGCAAGTGGAGTTTATTAAGCCAGCTAGCTGGGGTCAAGCTCTTAGGCAGGCAGGCCAAGGCAAGACCCTGAGTAAGGGGAAGCTTTAGATTATATAGGCATTACTTGCATTATAATTTCCACGTACTTAAGTTCAAAAAATCAAAGAAAAACATAACTCAAGGAGAAACACAACTTAAGTTGCACAGACAAGTCATTTGATATGTCTCTGGGATGTTCTAAATGTTAGTACGCCCTGTCCGCACCTGAGCAGTTCCCATAGATACCGCTGATAGGCTGCTGTTTTTCTTTTGCCCAGATGTCCTTCCCAAGGCCAAAAGGGGGGTGATGTCGAGCCCTCGGTAACTCTCCACAGCAATTTGGAAGCCCTGTGGCTTATTGAGCCTGCCTGCCGTTTTCTTCCCCTAACACTATCACCTCCCATCCACTCACCTGTCCAACACAATGTTTACTAAGACAAGGACATTTTCTAAAATGTCCACAACAATAAAAGCAAAAGTATGTCTACTTACTCGTCTGTGCTTTCCCTCGCCCTCCTCAGAGAGCTCAGGTTCACCCAGGTGATGAACTCCGGGATGTTTTTCCTAAATCGCAGCAGAGCAGGCCCCTGCCCCAGTGACAGAGGTGTTGGGAGGGGAGCAAGCCCGCCGCAGTTCCCATTCCACCACGGGGAGTGTTTCGCCGTGTCTCTCCCGCAGACCTGATGTACATCCTGTGGCTGTTCTTCGTGGTGCTGGCCTGGAACTGGAACCTGTGGCTGATCCCTGTGCGCTGGGCCTTCCCCTTCCAGAGGCCAGACAACATCCACCTGTGGATGATGATGGATTACCTGTGCGACCTCATCTATCTCCTGGACATCACCGTCTTCCAGCTGCGCCTGCAGTTTGTCAGAGGAGGGGATGTTATTGTGAGTCCTGGCAGAATGTGGGGCAGGGAGCGGCCCCGGGTGGCTAGGGATCGACCCTACAGCCAGTGTCTTCCGGCACGGTCCCCCATGCTGCAGCAGACAAGAAAAAGCGGGAATCTCAGACACATCTGCCGAGTCCATTCAACTCCCGCCTGGCTGACGGCTCCAAATCCCTCGCTGTACTCCAGGACTGAGATCCTGGTGGCCAGAGAGAAGGGACAGGGAAGGGACAGTGGCTGCAGAGCTTGCTGTGCTAGATCCCGGCACCCAACTCACAGGGATGAACCCTGAGAACAGAACCAGGAAGCTTTGAGTACCACTGGGTGTGGCTCAAAAACAAAAACCAGCCCCCCAAGATTTCTATCCTACCGTCAAGCTGGGGTAAGCCAAGGAAACTTAAGTGCAAACGGGAAAGCAGGTTCGTATGGCTCAGACACAGAGCACGACCCTGTGGCGCACGCAGCCCCAGGCCTGAACTCCAGTCCCACAAAAAAGTCTGTGGTGCTCACGAGTAAAATGGCTCCCCAGACCCTGACGGAATTAGGGGCGGAGAAAGGACCTTCAATGCCAGTGGACCTGATTGCGTCTCAGCCTTGCCGCTCTCTGAGCCTCAGTTTTCTTGTCTGTAACTGGGATGAGGAATTATTCCGCTCTCTGAGCCTCAGTTTTCTTGTCTGTAACTGGGATGAGGGATTATTCCCGGTAAGGGGGCACCTAACTGGAGAGTGGATTGAACTGCCGAGAATTTGGCCCAGGGTCTTCTGACAATCAAGCGTTTTTGTTTTCTTTTTTTTATTTTTGGGGGGCTGCAAAGAGCAAGTGGCTTGGCCCAGCTCGAGAGCCTGCTTCAGTGTGGACCCTTTTGTTTGGGGTGGGGGGGTGGGAGCCACACCAGCAGTGCTGGGCTTGCTCCTGGCTCTGCCCTTAGGAATCCCCCTGGCCGTGCTTCAGGGGTTCATACGGGATGCCGGGATCCAATCAGGTTGGCTCTGTGCATGGCAAGCGCCCTCTCTGCTGTGCTGTCTCTCAGCCCCTGGTGTAGATTCTTGTTATGGGGCGGGGGCCAGGCGGGGGTGGGGCCCATCTTGCTGGCTGGGTCACGTCCCCGAATTCCAGCGCCTGCTCCCTTTGTGCAGACAAGCCCAAGTGGCACCTCTCAAACAACGCTGAGGAAAACGAACTTCTCCGGCAGCCTCTTTCCTGGCCTCGGCTGCTCCAGGGCCCTAAGGTTCTCCCGGCCCCACATGCAGTGGGGTGTGGGCGGGCAGCTAGCCAGGCCTCCAACATGCTCTCCCACCCTGGGGCTTCCACCCCACCCCACAGGCTGTCTGGGGGCTCTGGGGAGCTCTGGGGTGTGGGGCAGCGGCCTCCCCACTGCTGGGTCCCCAGTATTAAAGCTCTCGGGCTGTCTCTGCTTCTCTTCTAGGCGGACAAGAAAAGAAATGCGCAACAACTACCTGAAGTCCGGCGCTTTAAGGTGCGGGCTGGGGGCGCATCACCTTCGAGGGTCTCGGGAGGGGGGCTGGGGCTTGTGCGATGAGTTTCCTCCCCATGGACTGTCCGAAGTCTCACCGGGCGGCGCTGGCTTGCAGATGGGCGTGCTCTGTCTCCTGCCTCTGGACCTCCTCTACCTGAAAGTGGGTGTGAACCCCTCCTTCGCCTGCCCCGCTGTCTAAAGGTGAGATTCCAGGGTCCCGGCCCAAAGCTAGCACTTCTGTGGGGCTGACAGCTGCTTGTTCCTCAGTCCCAGAAGGTGAGAGGTACAGCCCCATTTTTACAGACAGGCAGGTGAGGCCCAGAGAGGCTCAGTGATGGGCCCAAGGTCACACAGGAAGGAAGGAGTCAAATCTGGACTTCAAACCTGAGATGTGAACTCGTCCTAAAGGCACTTGACTTATGCTTTAGGATGGGGATGGGGGTTAGGGTTGGGTGTCTATGATTGCGACTTAGCACGGCTGGGGACGCTAGGGGAGAGGGTGGGCCAGGTAGATGATTGCTTACATCCTGGTGAAATTAGAACAAATTAGAACAAGTGCAAGGCCAGAGTAATGGTACAGCGGGGGGGTGGCACTTGCCTTGCACTCAGGGGTCATTCCCAAGCCCCTGAGCAGAGAGAGAGTCAGGAGTCAGCCCTGAGCACCTACCAGGTGTGGCCCCAAAACAAAACAAAATGAGAAAAGCGTCTGGGTGGCTGCTTGCACCGTCCTTAGGGAGGGTCTGTCATGGTTTCCAAGCATCAAGTACCGTGTGCACAGGGATGTAGGTGCTGTGTGGGTTAAGGGACGGGTTTGCAGGGAGGAGTCTGAACTGGGCTGAATCCTGGCTATGTCATGGACCACCTGCGGGGCAGGTGCCTCCCGGAGTGCCAGGTTCTGCTCTGTCTAAGGGGACAGCAGCCACCCTCTCGCAGATCCAAGATAAGGTCATGTGGGAAAGAGTCGTCAGAGGCATCCTGTGAAGGGGTGCGGTTATGACACATGTTCATCTTATAAAGAAGCCTTTGAAGGCTAAAAGGCTGAAGGGCGGGGTGACGGATGTTGCTTCTTGTTTGGATTTTGCTTGTTTATTTTGGGGCCACACATGGCAGTGTTCAGGGGTCATTTCTGGCTCTGTGCTCAGGGGTCACCCCGGGCGGGCTTGTGGAGCCACATGGGTTCTATGGGTTGCTGGAGATTAAGCCTGGGCCACGTGCAAGGTCAGCGCCCCTCCCTGCTGTGCATTGCTCTGGCCCCCTGGATGTTTCTTCTTTAGGAAATGACTTCCTTTTTTTTTCTTTTTTGGGTCACACCTGGCAATGGTCAGAGGTTACTCCTGGCTCTGCACTCGGGAATTACTCCTGGCAGTGCTCGGGGACCATATGGGATGCCGGGGATCAAACCTGGGTCTGCCTCATGCAAGGCAAGCGCCTACCTGCTGTGCTGCTGCTCCGGCCCCTGAAGTTACTTTCTTTTAGAAGTCAAGAGTGAGGGGCCAGAGCGATAGCCCAGCAGGTAGGGCATTTGCCTTGCACGTGGCTGATCCGGGTTCGATCCACAGTATCCCATACGGTCCCCTAGCACCAGGAGTAATTCCTGAGCAAAGAGCCAGAAGTAACCCCTGAGCATCGCTGGATGTGACCCAAAAAAAAAAAAAAAAGAAAGTGAGGGGCCGGAGTGATAGTGCAGCGGATAATACAGCTTCCCTTGCGTGCAGCCAACCTAGTTTGATTTCTGGTTCCCCATGTGCTCCCCAATGCCCCTGGAAGAGATCCCTAAGCACAGAGCTAGGAGTAAGCCCTGAGCATCGCCAAGTGAGCCCCTGCCCCAACATAACCAGAAATAAATGAGAATACGAACGAGCCTGGAACGTGTACACCCCCGGAAGCCTCGTGCAGGCTTCCAAAGGCCTCGGCAGGCACTTTCTCTGGCAGGGCGGGCCTGAGTCTCGCCAGGTGACCAGGGGTTTCTGTCCCCAGCCTCCTGGGACTCAGGCCCTCAGATCTGTGGTCAGTCTGTACCAAGGGCAGGGAATGGACTCAGTCCTCAAGCAGTGCGGGTGAGTGGGGAGGGACGGCAGGTGCCACCGGGGACGGCGGCCGCCCTGACCTTGCTCTTCCTCCAGTACTTGGCCTTCTTCGAGGTTTAACAACCGTCTAGAAGCCATCCTCAGCAAAGCCTACGTATACAGGTGAGTCCTGTGCATGCCACACACACGCACACACACACGCATAGTATTCACACATACCTGCATACACATGCAGGTATAGGAATGCACATACATGCACACACATGCACACATATATATACACACATACACACATGCGCACACATACATATATATTCGCGCAGACACACTTGCAATGTGTATGCGGCCACACACATGCATATGTGCACACATGCAGACTCACGCAGGCACAGGCATGTTGTACATGGTCACATACATTGGTACACACATATATGTGTGCAGCACATCCGTGTGGCCACACATGAATGGCTTACACAGGCGCAGACTCACAAGTATACGTGCAATGAGCACAAGCAGTCACACACCGACGTGAAGACGTGCATATTCACAGGGCCCATGTGTGTGCACATACAACACAGCCCCACACGTGTGCACACATGCACACCCACCCATGCACATACACGCGTGCAGGCACAGAAGGTCCCTGTTTTCTGTCCCACTGGGCTTCCTACTTCCAGCCCCCGCCCAGGCCTTGAGCGCGGGAAGCCGGCTTCTCTCCCAGCCTCTTCCTGGCCGTTCTCCAGGGGCTGTTTGTTCCTGGAGAGCCCAGAGAGCCCACCTGCCCCCATCCTGAGTAGCTCCCCAGAGCTGGACACTTCCTGCTTAGTGCATTGCAGGAAGCTGGGCCTCCCTTTTGTCTCTGTCCAGGAATTGACCCCCCATGGCCTAGCCCCAAACATAGGGCGGTGGGGAGGGTCTGAGGAGGGCCGCAGCTGCCTCCAGGACACCCGGGAAGGCTGGGCCATACTTGGGGGCCCCGTTCCTCTGCCCCTTTCGCAGGGTCCATGCAACCCCCCCCCCCCCCGCCTCCCAGGAGTCCACACACGAGGCTCAGGCCATGCTGCCACGCTTCTGCCCAGGCGTTCCTGGGCACATTCCCAAAGCCCCAGTCCAGCTCCTTGCTGCGCTCCTTGGCCTGGCTACCGCCGGGCAGGGCAGCCTGTGCGATGGGCCCAGCGTCCGTCCGGTCCCCCCAGGGTCATCAGGACCACGACCTACCTGCTCTTCAGTCTCCACGTCAACTCCTGCCTCTACTACTGGGCGTCGGACTACCAGGGCATCGGCTCCACCACCTGGGTTTACGACGGCGTGGGGAACAGGTGAGGCGGGGCCGTGCCGCGTGCTGCCAGGCTCAGGGGCTGCTGCTGAACGTCCCAGTTCAGCTAAAGCTTCCTGAGTACCTGCCACGTACCCAGGCGGGCTGATATGAGCCACGTCTGTTGGAGGGATCCTCTTAAGAGCCCTGAGGGGGGCACAGCACCCCCACACAATGCCCCTCCTCGCACCAACACGGGCCAGCAGCAGGCGGTGGCGGAGAAGGCGGCTGCACTCGGGCTTCAGGGGGGTCACGTGGTCTCCCGCGCACGCGCGTTCTTCTCGGGGGCTCTGCATTCAGATGCGTCCGTGTTGGTTGGCGGAACCTCAGATGTGCACCCCACGGGCAGATCCGCCTCCTAGTGATGCACAAGTTGCCAGCTAACCCTGCCCTGTGCCAGGCTCCATGCCCTCAGCCCAGCCCCTAGGTACCATTGGGCAAACAGCGGCTGCTAAGCCTGGTGGGGCCTGCAGGGGTGGTTAGCGTATATGTCCACACCCGGATATGCTCAGATGCACGGATTGTTGTTGGGTTTTGTTGGGGGCCGCACCTGGCAGTGCTCAGGGCTTACTCCTGGCTTTACACTCTGGGATCACTCCTGGCCAGCATGACACCTAGGTTCCCTGGTGTCACACAACACACACACACACACAATGTTTAACAGATCATTTTTGGATGCCACAGCAAGTCAGAAAAGAGCATTGTTGGATGAGGGGGTGCCTGTTTCGTCAAAGCACAACCTTGCCTACACGGTTTTGATAGGACACAGGCCGGGAAAGGGGTTGCTCCGGCCGGTGGGCACCAACACCAACAATAAACTCTCTGGTTGGTCCCCCCATTCATGAATCTAAACAAAGGTAGGGCCGGGCTTTGGGGAAAGGGGAAGCCGAGGACAGACTGTCCTTGCTCTTAGCTTTGGGGCGAGGACCGGCGTCCTGCACACAGACCGTTTTTGGATAGTCCAGCTTTAGGGTCCCAGAAAGGTCCGTCCCCTTCTCCCCATTTTAAGGCTCAGGAGGCTGTTGGAAGCTGTGACTCAGGCCCAGGGGCGTAGGGAAACGAGTGCCCCAGGTGGGAGGGCAGCAGGAAAGAGCTGTGCCAGGGAGGGGACAGCCTGACTGTTGGAGGCCTCAGGCCAAGGCCGCCCTGGGCAGGATGGGCGGGAGCGCTGCAGCTGCGTAGTCGGGTGCCAGGGTCAGGCTGGGTGCCTGGAGCGCCCCCCTGCTGGCGGTGAACCGGCAGTGCTTCTCCTTCCCCAGCCTTGGTTTCCTGGGCAGGTCAGGCGCCCCTGGGACAGGTAATGGAGAGGCTCCGTCGCGGTCCTCCGCCCACGCCAGGCCACAGGTCCTGGAAAGGGTCCAGCTGTCAACACTGTGATGGCCCTCAAGCACTTGCTTCCAGTTGGCACCAGAATTTTGTGGGCTCCTTGAGTTGTTGTGGCTAGCCCCCAAAAAAAAAAAAAGAAGCAAAACCCGGGAGCGTTCTGGAGGGAGAGCCCAGCCAGTAGGGTGCTTGCCTTGCATGCATCTGACCCAGGTTTCATCCCGGCACCGCTGAGCCCACCAGGAGCGATCTCTGAGTCCAGAGCCAGGAGTAAGCCCTGAGCACAGCCAGGTGTGGCCCCCAAATCAACAAAACAACTCAAACACCTCCTGAGTTCTCAGGAAGGACACCTGCGTCGGGGTGCCCCTGGCTCCATGGGGGTGCCTGAGTCAAGGACGTCTGGGCAGGAGGAGACACGCCCTGAGAGGTGGAGAGAGTGTCCGCAACGGGGTGAGGGCCCAGCACTCCTACATGACGGCTGTGTCCATCCTGAGCCGGGGACGACTGCTGACTCATTCTCAGCACGGCACAGAGCCCCTCTGGAGAGGCAGCCATAAGCTTGTCTTAGCGATTGCTCCCGGGAAGACTCAATGGTCTCTAGAAAGCCGGGGCAGGCCTGCGCTCGGGCTTCTGTGAAGAATAGGAAACCCAAGCGGTGACAAGTCTCGCTCTGCTGGTCCAGCCTGAGTCACGGCCACCTCCTGCGTCCTGGCCATGGTTGTGGGGAATGCAGCAGACCAGGAAAGGGATTCCTGGCCTGGAGTTCAGAGGTTAAAGGGAAGTATGCCAGCACCCCCAAAATCAGAGCGAAGTTGTGGGAATGTGCTGTTTTTCTAAAAAAGAAGCCTGGGTGTTCCTGAGAAACCCTAAGGGGCTGTGTCCTACCAAGCTAAGAATCAAACCCCCAGCCCCAGGGCCAGGCCTGGAGGCCCAGACAGGGAGGCTGGGATGAAGCAGAGGGGGTTGGGGAAGGAGGACAGCGACTGACCATCTTGGTAGCCTGACGCTTTCCCAGAGAAGAACCAGAGCCTCAAACCCCCTAAAGGGTGTGGGGGAGTCTCTATGATGTTCTCTTTCACAGAGCCTGGGTCCCCAAATTGCCTTCCTTTTGTGGAGGGCGTGGGTGTGGCCAGGGGTTGAGTTCTTCGGTAGCTGGAACCTTCATCCTGGGGTGGGGGTGGGGGTCATGTGGATGGCGGATCGCCAAAGGCCCCTCCCAGCTTCCGGACAGCGCCCAGCTCGGAGCCGAGGAGGCGGCGTCGCGCGCCCTCTGGTGGTGGTAACTGATATAACAGGGCCTCCCTGCCTGCCGGTTCTGGTAGGATGGGGGCGCTAGGTGGAGGAGGGGGAGTGTGGCGGAAGAGCACAACGGCCCTGCCTAGACCTGAGAGAGTCAAAGGCAGACCCCCTACTAAACCCCCTAGAGACCTCTGCCCCCGCTTCTAGGGCCCACCGCAGTAACTTGTCCCCACCCGACCTGGATTTTTTTTTTTTTTTTTTTGCTTTTGGGGTCACACCCGGCAATGCTCAGGGGTTATTCCTGGCTCTGCACTCAGGAATTACTCCTGGCAGTGCTCGGGGATCATATGGGATGCCGGGGACAGAACCCGGGTCGGCCGCATGTAAGGCAAACGCCCTACCCGGCTGTGCTATGGCTCCGCCCCGCCTGGAGTGTTCTGAGGGGCTCCTGCTGCTCCGGGATCCACAGCACCCAGGGAGACTCCATAACACCACCCCAGTCTCCCTGCTCCTGTGCCCAGGGGTCCCTGCTCAGAGAAGCAGATGAGACCTGGGATTCCAGCTTGGTAAGCAGGCCATGAGGGATGCAGTTCCACTCCCACCCCCCCAGCCCCCCAACACCCCCTCAGTCTCACCGTCTGGACTGGGGGAGGGTCCTACTGGGCCTTAGGTGTAATCTTCCACATCTGTGTGTCTAGAGCGATAGTGCAGCGGCTAAGCTGTATGCCTTGCACATGGGTTTAGTCCCCAGCACCCCATATGGTCCCTAGAGTCTACCAGGAATGATCCCTGAGCACAGAGCCAGGGAATATGCCCTGAGCACCCCGGTGTAGCCCAAAAAATCAAAACCAAAGTGGGGCCAGAGCAATAGCACACGCGGGTAGGGCGTTTGCCTTGCATGTGGCCGACCGGGTTCGATCCCGGCATCCCATATGGTCCCCGAACCCTGCCAGGAGTAATTCCTGACTGCAGACCCAGGAGTAACCCCTGAGCATTGCCAGGTGTGACCCAAAAAAGAAAAAAAGTTAAAAAACAAAACAAACAAAAACTCATCTGCACATCAGGACAGCAAGGGGAAATGGACAGGGAAGGACATTGAAGGGAACGGACATGTGGACACAGAAGGGAACAGACAGGCGTGGAGTGTTGCATTGTGTTCTGTTCTGTTCCCAGCCTTCTCTGCTCTCCAGCTACGTTCACTTCTCTCCCCCTCTCTGCTCTCCAGCTACGTTCGCTGTTTCTACTGGGCCGTGAAGACCCTCATTACCATCGGTGGCCTGCCCGACCCCCAGACACTCTTTGAGATCGTCTTCCAGCTCCTGAACTATTTCACCGGCGTCTTCGCTTTCTCCGTGATGATCGGACAGGTAGCTGGTCCCCCAGGTTGCTTTCCCACCCGCTCCCACCCCTGCCTGCAGCCCCCACCCCCAGGGCCCCGTGCCTGTTCCCATGGAGCTGAGCCCAGGAAAGGTTCCCGCCCCATTGGAGCCCGCCCGAAGGTGAAGGCTGCAGTTCCTGAGGCAGCGCATGGAACATCAGTGGGTCCTTTAGCATGAGGCGGATGGCGGGGCTGCACAGCTTTTTGTTGTGTTGTGTTGCGTTGTGTTGTGTTGCATTGTGTTGTGTAGTGTTGCATTGTGTTCTGTTCTGTTCTGTCCTGTTCTGTCCTGTCCTGTTCTGTCTGTTCTGCCTGTTCTGTCTGTTCGGTTTTGTCTGTCTGTTCTGTCTATTCTGTTCTGTCTGTTCTGTCTGTTCTGTCTGTTCTGTTCTGTTCTGTCTGTTCTGTCTGTCTGTTCTGTTCTGTCTGTTCTGGTCTGTTCTGTTCCATTCCGTTCCGTTCCATTCCGTTCTGCTCAGTTCTGTTCTATCTGTTCTGTCTGTTCTGTTCTGTCTGTTCTGTTCTGTCTGTTCTGTTCTGTCTGTCTGTCTGTTCTGTCTGTTCTGTTCTGTTCTGTTCTGTCTGTTGTCTGTCTGTTCTGTTCTGTTCTGTTCTGTCTGTTCTGTCTGTCTGTTCTGTCTGTCTGTTCTGTTCTGTCTGTTCTGTTCTGTCTGTTCTGTCTGTTCTGTCTGTTCTGTTCTGTTCTGTTCTGTCTGTTCTGTCTGTCTGTTCTGTTCTGTTCTGTTCTGTCTGTTCTGTTCTGTCTGTTCTGTCTGTCTGTTCTGTCTGTCTGTTCTGTCTGTCTGTTCTGTTCTGTCTGTTCTGTCTGTCTGTTCTGTCTGTCTGTTCTGTTCTGTCTGTTCTGTCTGTTCTGCTCTGTCTGTTCTGTCTGTCTGTTCTGTCTGTCTGTTCTGTTCTGTCTGTCCTGTCCAGTTCTGTTTTAGGGGGCCACACCAGGCGGTGCGTGGGGCTTATTCCTGGCTCTGCACTCAGGAATCACTCCTGGCGGTGCTCAGGGGACCATACGGGATGCTGGGGCTCAAACCTGGGTTGGCTGCGTTCAAGGCAAACGCCCTCCCCACTGCACTATTGCCCCAAGCCCTAAAAAGGCTTTCTGGAAAGGCTGAGCTTTGAGTTCATATCTTGGGGCTCCCTCTTGTAGGGGATGCACCCTACATTCCAGCCAGTGCAGGGGCCATGCGGACTGCCGACTGCCCCGCAGGCAGGGGTCACCCAGGGCAGCTGCTAAGCTGGGTGCGCCCACCGAGGCCTCTAGAGGGCGTCAACTCCCAGCGGCATCTTCAGGGCTTTTCCTCAGTGGCCCCAGGGCCGCCTTCCTGCCGCCGGTCCATGCCGGGGTGGGTGGGACATCCCCGTCAGGGGAGGCCCGTGTGTGGGGGGTGCTTCAGGGGCACGGGGCTGACACACAGCAGCTCGGGGCCCCGTAGTGCAGGTGTGGGAGTCTACTCTAAAAAAAAGACACAGGGGCCGGAGCGATAGCCCAGCGGGTAGGGCGTTTGCCTTGCACGCGGCCGGCCTGTGCCGGCACGGGTTCGATCCCCGGCATCCCATATGGTCCCCGAGCACCGCCAGGAGTAATTCCTGAGTGCAGAGCCAGGAGTAACCCCTGAGCATCGCGGGTGTGACCCAAAAAAGCGAAAAAAAAAAAAAAAAGACACAGAGGCACCGAGCTATAGTCCAGCAGGCAGGACGTCTTGCACACAATCAACCCGGTTCGATCCCGGCATCCCTTATGGTCCCCGAGCACAGCCAGGAGTAATTCCTGAGTGCAGAGCCAGGAGTAACCCCTGAGCATTGCCGGGTGTGACCCATAAAGCCAAAAAAAAATAATAAAATCCTGTTTGTGGGCTTTTGTTTCCCTGCCCCCTGCACAACTGCTGCCCCCCCACACCACCTGTGCAAAGGCCCCCCACATCCCATGTTCCCAAAGTCCATTTGCGGCCATATGTCAAGGGTCATGGTCAGTATTTGTACCCTAACATGAGTGAGGACCTGAGTTTGATGCCCGGCCCCTCACCAGGCACAGCACTGGTGGTCTCAGCACTGAGCAGTCTGGGCTGAGTCTTGCTGGAAGTGTGCCGCGTGGAGGGTCCCAGAGCACCCCCACCCTAGCCTCCAACAAAGACCCTAATCTGACCGAACCACTTCCTCGGCCCCAGATGAGGGACGTGATAGGAGCGGCCACCGCAGGCCAGACCTACTACCGCAGCTGCATGGACAGCACCGTCAAGTACATGAACTTCTACAAGATCCCCGGACCGTGCAGAACCGGGTCAAGACGTGGTACGAGTACACCTGGCACTCGCAAGGCATGCTGGGTAAGACGCAGTACACCTGGCACTCGCAAGGCATGCTGGGTAAGACGCAGTACACCTGGCACTCGCAAGGCATGCTGGCGCCCTGCGGCCTCGGCTCCCCCACCCGGGTGCTCCAGGTCTCAACAGTCAAGCCAGGAGAAGCGGCCCCACTTGAAGGGCGCTGGACCCCGGCCTGCTCTCACCACCCAGGACTCACGGCAGGTGGACTGACAGGAGAGCGGAACCCCCCCCACCCCTCACTTATATTCGCGCTCGTAATTCTGGGTGGGGGAAACCAAGATGCAGGCAGCCGCCCACCCTTGCTTTCTCTTTCTTGCAGAGGGGCCGAGGAGCTCACACACCCCTACTCAGCAGGAGAGCGCCCTGGCGCTGGTTTCCCAAGGGAGTCACTTTCCTGGGAATTCCTGGAGCCTCATTAGGAGCCCCTAATTGCGAATGGCAGCCCCTTTGAGCTTCCTTGATTTGATTTTTCCCAGAGTCTCTTTGATCTTCAGGAGCTGCTGTTGTGTTTTCAAAGCTCAGGGTTCTTCCAAGAGGCCCCGCCCCCGCAAGCCGCCAGGGCCTTGTACCCGCCGAGGGGAATGAAAGTCCCCAAGTCTCAGCGCAGTCTGCAGTCCAGGATCTGCCCGCTGGGGGCGCTGCTGAGCGCGCGCACGGGGCCAGCGCGCCCTCACTGCCCCTCGCCAGCTCCCAGATAGATATACCCGGCCTCGTTGGGGGCCAGGGATCGCCTCGCAGTGCCTCCGCCACATCCGCCCAGCTGGAGGCCAGAGAAAAGGGGTACCATGGGAGCGCAGCTGGGCTTGGAGAAGGCGGTGCATCTCTCTGCTGTTGCCCACCAGCACCTGCTGGGCACCGCAGACCTGATGGTGAACAGAATATAGGATCATGAAATTACTAGGAGGACCCAGGAGGCCTGACCCGAGCCCACTGGTCAGAACCCCCAAGGCTGGTCTGGCATGTAAGCGATTATAGTGGTGGATTCCTTTTAGGTTTCTAAAACTGTCACGAAAACAGTGTTCAGTGAGCTTAGTTCTTGCTTATGTTCTTGTAGGGTGAGTATGGAAGAAGGTTCATCAAGGGCCGGAGCGATAGCCCAGTGAGTAGGGTGTTTGCCTTGCACGTGGCCGGCCCATGCCTGCCCGGGTTCAATCCCCGGCATCCCATATGGTCCCCGAGCACCGCCAGGAGTAATTCCTGAGTGCAGAGCCAGGAGTAACCCCTGAGCATTGCCGGGTATGACCCAAAAAGCAAAAAAAAAGAAGAAGAAGAAGAAGAAGAGAAGAAGGTTCATCAAGAACAAGCTCAGTACACCGCCAGGAGTGATTCCTGAGTGCAGAGCCAGGAGTAACCCCTGAGCATTGCCGGGTGTGACCCAAAAAGGCCAAAAAAAAAAAAAAAAAAAGAACAAGCTCAGTAAAGGGTGTGATTGTGTAGGAAGGCACTAGAACTGCTCATATAGGAACTAGATCTGGAGACCTCCAGGGCGGGCTTCCTGGAGGAGGTGACTGATGGGTTCTGAAGAATGAGTAGGAGTTAGAGGAAGAAGCACTCAGGGTGCTCCTGGCAGAGGGAAGGGCATTTTGACATGAGGGGACGGGGTGCTCTCCCATCTACAGTGACAAAGGGGCAGTGTCCCGGCACAGGGTGTACTTACCCATGTATGTGAGTGTCTTTGTTACGTGAGTGTGGGTGTGGTTCCGTGTGTGTTTGTGAGAGTGTTTGTGTGGACTGTATGATATGTTTGTGTGTCTATATATGCGTGTTTATGAGTGAGAGAGTATTTATGTGTGAGTATGTATGCTTGCCCTTGCATTGTGAGTCTGTATGTTTGAATGTGAGGATATATGTATTCATACACATGTGAATCTGTGTGTTTGTATATGTGAGTCTGTAGGTGTGAGAGGATATATGTATTGTTGAGCATGTGTGTTTGTGTGAGCATGTATGTGTGTTTGCATGGGAGTTTATCTGTGAGAGTGTGTGTGTTTGATCACGTGAGGGTCTGTTTCTGCACATCTCTGTGTGAGCATGCATGTTTGTATGTTTGTATGTGTGTTATGGGCATGTGTGCATGTATTTGTGTGTACGTGGGATGTGAGGTTTTTTTTTTTTTTTTTTGTGAGTTTTGTGTACTTTTTTTGTTGTTTTTTTGCTCCACCCAGCAATGCTCAGGGGTTACTCCTGGCTCTGCACTCAGGAATTATCCTGGCAGAGCTCAGGGGACCATACTGGATGCTGGGATCAAACTAGGATCAGCCGTGTGCAAGGCAAACACCCAATCACTGTGCTAGTGCTCTGGCCCCAGGTGCATGTGTTTACATGTATGTGTTTGTATGAGTACATGTGTCTGTCTGTGTGGGCCTCTGTGTTTGTGCTTATATCTTTGAGCATGTGTGTTTGTATATATGTGCGCTTGTATGTATGAAAGGATATCCGTGTGGCATGTGTGTTGATGTGTGCATGTGTTTGGATGTGTTTCTATGTGTGCATGTGTTTATATGTATGTGTTGTATGTGTGTGTCTGTATGTGTGGGTCTGTCTGTTGGGGTGCTGGCTGCCCTCTGACCCTTGCCAGGGTCTCATTTGCAGACGAATCAGAGCTGATGGTGCAGCTTCCGGACAAGATGAGACTGGACCTCGCCATCGACGTGAACTATGAGATCGTCAGCAAAGTGGCGCTTTTCCAGGTACCGCTGCCCGACCCCAGGGTCCCCGGGCTCCCGGAGACCCTCCCCCTGCTGGCCTCTGACAGCCCCTCCCGGCCCCTCTCCCGCAGGGCTGTGACCGACAGATGATCTTCGACATGCTGAAGAGGCTGCGCTCCGTCGTCTACCTGCCCAACGACTACGTGTGCAAGAAGGCGAGTGTGGGGGGCCCAGTGGGTAGGGCGTTTGCCCTTCACGCGGCCGGCCTGTGCCGGCCCGGGTTCGATCCCCCGGCATCCCATATGGTCCCCCGAGCACCGCCAGGAGTAATTCCTGAGTGCAGAGCCAGGAGAAACCCCTGAGCATTGCCGGGTGTGACCCAAAAAAAAGAAAAAAAAAAAAAGAAGGCGAGTGTGGCCACCGGCTGCGGCTCTGTGGGCCCTGGGAGGCGGTCTGGGGGCGGGGGCACCACAGTGCGTGGTTAGCAAGCTGGCACAAGGATCCTGGCATCTGGCAAAGGGCATGAGCCCAGGCAGCAACCTCAGGTGTGCCACAGGCTTTCCAGAACATTCCTAAGGCTCCCTCAATACCAGACTCGAGCCTAGGACGTGAAACAACACTTAGAAGAAACATGAAGGCCCGAGAGGCACCGGGCCATAGTGCAGCGGGGGAGGGGGGACGGCACTGCCTTACGGCCCGGCACCACGCATACAGCCCCCCGGGCACCCTGCCCAGAGCCAGGAGTGAGGCCTGAGCACCTCCAGGAGTAAGCCCTGAGCACTGCCAGGAGTGAGCCCTGAGCACCTCCAGGAGTGAGCCCTGAGCACTGCCAGGAGTGATCCCTGAGCACTGCCGGGAGTGATCCCTGAGCACCTCCCGGAGTGATCCCTGAGCGCTGCCAGGAGTGATCCCTGAGCACCTCCAGGAGTGATCCCTGAGCACCTCCTGGAGTGATCCCTGAGCACTGCCAGGAGTGATCCCTGAGCACCTCCCGGAGTGATCCCTGAGCACCTCCAGGTGTGGCACCAGAACAAAAGAACAAATGAAAGGGAAGAGGGCCGAGAGGTGCCAGGAGGGCTCTGACTGAGGTAGGGCTGCTTCCGGTCCTTGTATCCTAGCAGGAAAGTGGGAGCGGGGGGCTGCCAGCACCTCCAGAGCAGCCCCCACCACATGTGTGCTGTGAAATTGGTAAAACAGAATCAGTTCTCCCACCTTTAGCAAAGGGAAGATTTGACATGAAAAATCCTCGCCCCACTGTGACCTCAAGCCACACCTGACGTCCGCGTCTCGGCGCGGGAGTTGGTCCCCACCACCCTATCTCTCGGGAGCTGCAGACTCAGGTTGGAGCAAGGATTTGCTCTTTGCAGGAAAGGAAGGTCGGTTTTAGGCCTTACCCAGGGTCTCCGGGGTTTTCAGAGGAGGTGAGCACTGAAGTAAAGACAGATTTTATTTGGAGGCTTTAGGATGGGGAAGGAGGAGAGCAAAGGGAGAGAGTCACGCGCTCCTGAAGAACACGGGCTTCTCCAGAGACGGAGCGAAGTTCAGCACGTAGCTCGGGGGTGGGGGAAATGCGGCTGACACGTGTGTTCAGCCACAGCAGCATGTGGCTCGAGCTGGGTATGCCCACCCCTCCTTTGATGAAGGCGGCTTTTATAGGGTTTTCCCCCAGGGTGTCCCACGTGGGCCTTCTACCTAGGTAAGAAGAGGGGGAGAGTTGGGAGTGGTGGGTGGTCTTCTTTGAGATTCCTTTCCTGGGGCCTGAGCGCTAGTACAGCGGGGAGGGAGTTTGCCTTGTCGCGGCCTAGGTTCAATCCTCGGCATCCCATATGGTTCCCAAGCACCGCCAGAAGTAATTCCTGAGTGCAGAGCCAGGAGTGATCCTGACCACTGCTGGGTGTGACCCCCAAAAAAAAAAAAAAAAAAGAAATTCCTTTCCTGAACTTTGTTCCTGCTGGAGCTTCTCTGGGAGGGGGATCCAGCCTTCTCTGGCCTCTTGGTGACAGGCGAAGCCTGATCAGGCCTTAGCTCCCTGACTCTGCGAGGTGTTCTTGCAGCCTTGGGGTTATTGGCTCTATTACTTCCTAGGAATCCCATTGCCATGGGGCCCTTTCCTGTGCACTTGCCTACATCAAGGTGAAGGTGTCCACCCACAGGTGACCCCCACAGGAGGCCACAGAAAAGGGGGCTCAAACTCTCCACCCATTTGTAGGGGAGGTCACACATGCCCGGAAGCAGCCCCAGATGATTAACGTGACACCTGCTGACCCTCCATCCCCACGTGGCACGCGGGGGTCAGGCCGTGCAGGGACCTGGGTGGCACAGACACGGGAAGAGCCCGTCGGGGGTGTGTCACAGGCCATTCAATCCCGTTCCTGTGCTCAATTGTGGAGTTAAGGCCATTGCGTTGTTAGTCAGCTGGGGCTGTGGTGGCAACGCATCACGGACACGTCGGCTTCAGCCACAGAAACAAGTGTCTGCTCTGGGGACAGAAATGTCTGCTGGCATTTGGCCGAGAGGGGACAGCATGCCGCAGTCCTCACCCTGCCTTCAGGCACCGCTCTTCTCCCCATCTACCCTCTGCGCCCCACGTATCTCAGCTATAGGGTTCATGGACCAAGGGGCCCTGCCTTGGGACTCATCTTAATGTAACCCCTGAGTCCCCTGAGGCCAAGTACCACGGCCTCCTGGGTCCCTGGGAGAGGGCAGGACTTCCACAGATGAATGTGCAGGAACCCAGCTTAACCCAGAGTGCGGGGCACTGACCAGACCTCCTAGGCTCACGTCCGGCTCTGCTTAGCGGGCCATGATGGAAGAAGTAGCCTCAGTTCCGCAAGCCTGTAGCAAGGAGAAGCGTATTTCAGACATGGTGGCTGGAACCGCCTCCATGGCAGCCAGCAGCTGCAGCAGGAACAGCGTTAGTGCCAGGAGCCACCCTCCGGGCGCCCCTTCTCGGGCCCTCCATGTAGGCCTGTCAACGGGTGCCAGCAGCGTCCATTCACCATGTCCCACCGTCCTTCCCCTCACACCTCTCATTCCCGTCACTTAGCTGGAGGAGGGTAAGCCGAAGTTCTCCCAGAGTGGGGCGCAGAGGTCCGAGAGGGCCTGCTGGTGCCCCCCTCTGGGGTCTGGGGTGCACATCGGCCCAGGCTCCTGCTTGCCAATCCCGAGCCCAGCTCTGCCGCTGCAGTGGACCAACGGGCTGTTCTGTTGCAGGGGGAGATTGGCCGCGAGATGTACATCATCCAGGCCGGGCAGGTGCAAGTGCTGGGAGGCCCCGACGGGAAGTCCGTGCTGGTCATGCTCAAAGCTGGATCGGTGTTTGGAGAGATAAGGTCAGGGGGCACTGGGCGAAACGGGGTCCACTGGGAACAGGGTGGGGGGGCTGGTGTGTGTGTGTGGGGGGACTTTGTCCTCAAGGCTCCCGTAGACAAGGACCCCTCTAAGACACCCGTGTGTACCCTGCTGACCCCCACTGGGAATTCAGGCTTCTTGTGGAGTGAGGGGCCCCCACCTCGGGTGCCATGAAGGGGAAGGAGGGAGATTTGAGACCGCAGCCCCTGAGGGTCTCACCTCCCACTTCTCTGCCCCAGCTTGCTGGCGGTGGGGGGCGGGAACCGGCCTTGCGGCCAACGTGGTGGCCCACGGCTTCACCAACCTCTTCATTCTGGACAAGAAGGACCTGAATGAAATTCTGGTACATTACCCCGAGTCCCAGAAGTTACTCCGGAAGAAGGCCAGGTAGGTCATTTGTTTTTATTTTTACAAACAAAACAAAGTGAAATCCAGGTCCTGATAGTCCGGGGGCTGGCGCGCGGCTTTGTAGAGTCTGGGTTTGATCCCCAGCACTGCGGGAGGGAGGGGAGTCGAGCACATAGAGCTGGGAATAGCCCTTGGTCAGGGTACAGCCCAACACCAGCCCTAGAAAAGTCAGTCCATCTCTCCCTCAGTGCATTTCCTGTGCTCCAGCAAATGCTCGCACCTCGTTGACCTCAGGAGGTCAGAGGTTAAAGCATGTGGCTGTGGCCACGATCATGGTCCAAATGGCAGCACAGGCCAGGTGTGGCCCCTGAGTTATGGGTCATACCCAGTGTTTAAAATTCGAGTAGCTAATGGACAGATTACATGTCTTAAATATCAGGAGGTGGGGCTGGAGTGATAGTACAGCAGGTAAGGACACTTGCCTTGCACGCACTTGACCTGGGCTCAATCCCTGGCATCCCGTATGATCCTCTGAGCCCGGCCAGAAGTGGCCCCTCAGTGCAGAGCCAGGAGTGATCCCAGAGCATCACTGCGTGTGGCCCGCCCAAACCCAAACTAGGTCAATACCAGGAGCGTATCAGACTCACAGACATGGGGCAGAGCTGCTACTGGCTCTCCCTGTGTCCAGTCGCTCATGAGGCGCCCGGGAGGGATGGCGGATTCTAGCCCTGGCCCGCCACCCCAGCAGAGCCTCACAACAAGCCAGATGACCCCCCCCCCCACTCCATAAGGGCCTCCATTTTCCACATCCGGACTTCCCCCTAGTCAGAACTCCACCCAGCAGACCAGCCTATCAAAGCCCGGCTCACTTGGCCGCTATGCGACTGCGCTGTTCATCAATAAATGCTGGATTTAGAGATGACTACAAGAGTATGCTACCCGCACGGCGGAGCCTGGCAAGCTACCCGTGTCGTATTTGATATGCCAAATACCAGTAACAATTATAGACCTCATTCCCATGACCTGATGGAACGGTTTGAGGCTGTTTATGTTCCTGGAGCAAGCAGGTGCCCTTGGGCTCTACTTGCATGAGACAGGTCATATGGAGATGTTACTGGGGCCCGCTCGAGCAAATCGGTGATGAACGGGAAGACAGTGATACAGTGACCAGGAGCGAAACTACGCAACAGTGCTCTGACCTCATCCTCCTGCTACCTGAAGCTGCCCACTGTCCCCGAGCTGTGCGCACGCCTCAGCCTCCAATCTCTCCTTCGTGGGCAAAGCTGGCATCTGACTTACTTCTCTCTTTGAGCGTGCTTCTGTCCAGACTATACCACGCTGCCCCTGCCAGGGCCTCTGTGTGACCAAGACATGCTGACCCCTTCCTGGGCACGGCGCTGCTAGCACGGCCAGGAGCCAGGCCCCTTGTTGGCTTGGCCCGACCCTCACTGAACTGAGCCACAGTAATGGATGACGGCTCTGAGCGTGGCTTCCTGGGTCTCGTCACCAGTTCAGGGGGCAGGAAGCAGCAGGTCCTGCCCCCTCTCTGGGGCATTAGTGGTTCTTTCTTGCTACTCAAAAGTGCCTGGTGAGGAGCCCGAGTGACAGGGATTTACCGAGCACCGCCAGGAGTAATTCCTGAGTGCAGAACCAGGAGTAAACCCTGAGCATTGCTGAGTATGACCCAAAAAACCAAAAAGAAAAAAAAATGACCCCAAGACCAGCTCAGTGTCTCAAAAAGAGAGACGCTCACCAGCAGTCAGCATATCTAGGTTTTTGTTTTGCTTTTTTTTCTGTTATTTGAATCCACCCCCGGCCTCTCTGCAGACTGTCACGAGGTGAGCAATGAGCCCCAGTGACAGAGACGTGGTGGGCGTGGCTGGCAGTCGGGTGGCCGTGTCTGCTGCTCCAGGGAGAGAATGCAAGTCTGGGTAATTAATAGCAACAGGCATCATTTCAATCTGCTGCCTGTGATTAGAGAAGCAGCCAGAAATGCCCTCGCTTTTAAACAAACACGTTTCACTGGAAGCCCCGCTGAATGAATTTGCCGATTAGCAGCCTAGCCTTGCTCGGTCACGGGTGAAAACCATTTGCTCTTGTGCCAAACTGCTCATCACATATTTGTAGAGTTAAAAACGCCCAGTAAAAGGCCGAGGCTTTGTTTGACGGCAGACACTGGCCTTATTGGGAGAAGCAGGGCTGTGTTTGGGTCTCAATTGGAATTCCACCTCTGCCTTTGCAAACACCTCTGGGCCTTGTCACTGACCTCTCCCAGCCCCTGTTTCCCGGCTCTCACAGGTACAATAATCCCAGTCAAGGCCAGGTCAGTAGTACTGTCAGCATACAGACAGGTAATGACCTGGAGGTTGCTTTGGATTCACTTCACTCTGAGGCAGTTGGGTTTAAGGTGTGGGTTTGAATTCCAGCTCTGCTGTGTGGCCTTGAGAAAATGAATTGTCACCTCTGGGCTTTCCTATTGTCATTTGAAAGGAGAGGGAATTCCAGGCATTCTGTGTGAGGATCAGTGCTGTGACAGGGGTCAGGCAGGAGGTACGTAAGTACCGCAGACCGAGTAGCTTGAAGCCCTCCAGGCGCTGCCTTAGAGTTTCTTAGGGCCAACGCCTGGGGCCGCTCTGCAGATCTGCTCAAAGGCTAGGCCGGGTCTTGCCCACAGTGGGGCCACGTGGGCTCTGGTCCTTGCCAGACTGTGGTTCTGGCAAGCTGTTGGCCAGTGACTGTCCTCAGGCTTCTGCCCTCGCCCTTTGTTACGCCCCCCCCCCCATGACTCCCGGTTCGCCAGAACAGGAAGGAACAGTCTTGCGGTACAGAGATGACACCCCACAGGACAGAGTTGCCAAAGTCACCTCCCCTCGCCCTGATTGTTTTGTGGAGTGAAAGCACATCACATGTCCTGCCCACCTGCAAGGGTAGGGGATAGGACCGAGGCCCACTGGGCCACTTAGGCGTGTCTGCGGGGACTAAGTGCATATCGCAGTATCCTTGGGTATGTCCTGTGTGACCTTGGGAAACTCACTCCAACCCCTCTGAGCCTCATCACCCAGGAGACCCATGTCTTTAGTTGCTGCCACCCTGTGATGAGCACTGTGCGGGGGCCCTGGGAGGCTCTCAGCAGTCACCAGCAGCAAACACAGACACACACACAGACACACACCACACACACAGAGGCATACACATGGAAACACGAACCTCTCTTTGGGTTCCACATACACACAGGCACACGTGTGTACACACAACACAGCCGTCCCTCCTCCCGTGCATGCAATGCGAGTGGCGGTGCTCTCTTCCAGGCGCATGTTAAGACAGAACAAGTCCAAGGAGGAGAAGAAGAGCGTGCTCATCCCTCCCCCCCACGGGCAGGCACCCCCAAGCTCTTCAACGCTGCCCTGGCTGCAGCAGGGAAGATGGGTGGCAAAGGCGGCAAGCTGGCACATCTGCGGGGCGCCTCAAAGAGCTGGCAGCACAGGAGGCCGCCGCCAGCGCAGCAGCTACAGGAGCAACAGGTAATGTGGGGGCCCCGGGCATGCAGGCATCCAGACACCCAAGTATCCGGACACCCAGACACCCAGACACCCAGGCACCCAGTCACCTGGGCACCCAAGCACCTAGGCACACAGTCAACTGAGCACTCAGGCACTGGGTACCCAGTAACTCAGGCACCCAAACCAAACATCCAGGCATCTGGGTACCCAGTCAACCAGTCACCTGGGCACCCAGATACCTAAGCATCCAGGCAACCAGGCACCTGGGCACCCGGGCACCCACAGCCTAGTATCTCTAGGATTCCCTCCTCCTGGTTTACTAACTCCCTGAGAACAAGATCCTTTCAGACTCAGCTTTTTTTGTTTGTTTGTTTTTGGGTCACATCCGGCAATGCTCAGGGGTTACTCCTGGCTCTTCGCTCAGGAATTACTCCTGGCAGTGCTTGGAAGACCATATGGGATGCTGGGGATCGAACCCAGGTCAGCCGTGTGCAAGGCAACGCCCTACCCGCTGCGCTATTGCTCCGCCCTCTACTTCCCAAATATTCCAAGTAAGTAGAAGTAAGCTTCTACTTACTTGGGGTTCCATCCTGAGAAACCCATTGTGAGTTGAAAATACTCTGATTCAGAAACACATTTAATCCATCCAACCGCTGGACTTCAGAGTGTGGCCTAGTCTCCATCTTGCGTTTGCACCACTGTGTAGGACTCCATTGCAAGGCAGTGGTCAGTGGCCCCTATCTCCCAGAGGTTCCAGCAAAAGTCCCAGAGCTCACAGTCATTGGACAGAATTGGGTCACATGACAATTCCTGAGCCAATCAGTGTCCTCTTCTGCAGAGGCCACGCCTCACATGCCCATCTCTGGACTGAGGGCAATGGGGGTGGTGGTGGTGGAGGAGAGGAGAGAGGACAGTCCCCCAAGGGAAGGCCTGCTTCTGCTGCCGAGGCAGGCACAGTGGCTGCGGGCAGAGAATGGCTCTCCCCAGCTGTCAGTGACACGCTCGTGTTTAATAGTGTGTCTGTGACAATTTACAAAAGTTGAAAGGAAAAATGCTGCCAACACACACAGTGCTGGCCGCCCCGCCCCATAAATCTGAGGGAATTTTAAAATTAGTTCTGGGGCTTTTTTGTCTGTGACTAATGCCAAGAATGCCAATTAGAATGATTGCACTAATTATGGTGTTTCGTGACAGTCCTTTGGGGAGGCTGCTGGGAGGGGAGATGGAATTAAGGGCCCAGCGGCAGCGCCACTCGAGGAGCGGGAGCGCTCTAGAGGACAGAAGCCAGCGCGGCTCAGCAAATCCATCTCCATCCCAGCTGGTAGCTGAGCCAGGACCAGCCGGAGGTGACTTCATGGCGGGAGATTGGCGGTTAATGTCAAAGCCACTTGGGGTTCCAAGACATTCTCCGGAGACAGCTATGGTGACTCCAGAGACTTGACAGGCTTACAGACTGTCAGGGGCCAGCTAAGCCATCAAGATGGGGTCTTTAGGGCCAGAGCGATAGCACAGCGGGTAGGGTATTTACCGTGCATGCGTCCCAACTGGGTTAATTCCCGGCATCCCATATGGTCCCCTAAGTACCACCAGGAGTAATTCCTGAGTGCAGAGCCAGGAGTAACCCTTGAGCATCACCAGGTGTGACCTAAAAAAAAAAAAAGATGGGGTCTTTAGTGGGGCTGAGCAGATAGGAGCCCCGAGAGTGTCTGTATCAGCCATGATACCCCCAAATGTGAGCTCCTGCCCCGAGGCAGGCCGGAAATGTGATCTAATGGGCCTGGGATGCCAACCAAAGGTGCTTCCCCTGCCGTTTAGAACCTCCAGGCTGCCAGCTGAAGCTCTTACACAGTGGCCCCAAGACCCAGGTTCACATCCTGGCTCCCTCATGGCCACTGTCAGACCAGCTCCCCGGAGTGTCAGAGCCCCAGGTTGCTCATGGGTGCCACACAGGGTTGTAGGGATGACGGAGTACCCTGGGAGACTTCTCAAACGTCCACGAAAGCGGCTTGAACTCAACCGCCCTTCCTGGGCTGTCTCAGTACGGGCGCTCAGGAAGACCTAGTCACGGGCACCGGCTCAGCATCCTGCCCCGAATGCATATTTGCAGCTTAGGGTAGTTGGGGGAGGGGAGAACAGGTACCCCCAAACCCAGAGAAGTCAAACTCAAAGCTAGGGCGGGTCCCCAGAGCCGCTTCCCAGCTCCTCCCCTTCCGTCGCCACCTTCTGACTTGAGTCAGCTTCGGGGAGTTTCTGTTCCCCGAAGTGTACTGGCAGCAGCTCTTGCTTGAGGTCATGCAGCCACCCCAAGTGGGCTGGGGAATATGGGGGGACACTCAGGCCTCCTCCTATGAGGTTATTCCTGCTCCCTCTTTCCCATCCATCAGAGCAGCGAGGTCACAGGGAACCCACCACGGCCAGGGTTCTCGTCTGCCTCTGCACACACAGGGACTGTGACCAGGTCCCCCTGGGCCCGGAGGCTGGTGGTCCACGACACCCAACAAGTTTCTGACGGACCCCACAGGACCCCGAAGCCCCCGAGGCCCGCAGGGTTCTGTCATCCTGGCTCACAGCTGTGACAGCACCCCCTTTCTGATGCAGTCTGGGCTCTGAGCTGGTGAGCCCACTGCAGCTTACACTGAGCAGACTGAACCTCTGCCCCTGCTAGTGTGGCCTTGTCTCTGCCTTCACGACCCACTGCGGTGACAAACAGCCAGGAGGGGTCGTCGCCAGCCCCTTTGTTGCCTGGCCGCAACCTTTGAGACCTTCTGGAAAGTGGCCAGACCTGGAGCTCTGCCCTTGCCTGGTTTACCTTACCAGGCAAGGTAAACCCCAATAATTTATCCTATTTCCACTAACTGCTTCTGCCATCAAGCCCCAAACCCCAGTCGTCGGATTTCAGCCCTTCTGAGCACTCTGCCTTCTTGGGTGTGGGAGCAGACAGGGACGGGAGGTGTCCAAGCCCCTCAGCTCCCCAGACTCTTGAGTCATCTCCCCTCACCAGTCACCCCTTTCCCAATTCCAGGCCAAGAGCTCAGAAGGAGAAGCAGGAGGCGCTGCCCCAGACCAGCCCGCAGCCCCAGCGACGGCTGCCCCGGGAGAGGCAGGAGCCCAAGCGCCCTCAGCGCCGCCGGCGCCCCCGGCTGCACCCCCTGCGCCCCCTCGCGGCCGCCAGAGGCAGCGCCCCCAGAGGCTCCGCCTGCTCCACCCGAAGGAGGTGGGGAAGGACCGGCAGCGCCTGTGGAGCCCTCGGTGCGGATCCGTGTGAGCCCCGGCCCGCCGATTCCGGGGAGCAGACGCTGTCGGTGGAGGAGAAGGACGGGGAGTGAGACCCCCCAACGGCGTGGGCCGGGCAGGGGCTTTGGGATTCCCGATTCCAGTGCGCCGTCCCCCTTCTCTGCGTGCGCCCCAGCCCGCCTCGGACCTCTGAATGCCCTGGCCTTTGTGTACGCCCCAGGCCCCGCCCTCCCGAACCCCAGAGTGCGCCCTGGCTCTGAGCACCCCAGCTCCTGAGCGCATCAGCCCCCTGCGCGCCCCTCCTCCCCAGCCCCCAGCCTCAGCGCACCAGATGGAGATGCCGGACTGTCAAACGGCCTAGGTACAGCTCTGGCTCCCCACGCGGCTTCCCAGCCCTGCCATAGCTTCCGGCAAGTGGATCACCAAGTTCAATTTCCTGATATTAGTCCCCAAGCCCTGATGTCACTTGAGAACCCTCCTCCCGCTGCTCCTCTTTTAAGGAACAAAATCCAAGTCTCCTTTCCAAGCTCATTGGCAGAGTGAAGAGCAGGACCCCACTAGCGGAAGCAAAGTGTTCTTGTGTTTGGGGATCTCGCTCCCTTCCCGCATGGGTGTCTGGTAAACGGCTAGAAAGCTTTTCGGCAGAAGGAAGGGGTTGAGGCGAAGCCTGACCCCGTCTGGGGTCGGTCGGGAAGTCTGGGAGGTCAGTCCCCAAATTTCTTTGCTGGGTGTCACTTGGTGTGGGGAGCGCTGGTCCCCCCATGTCGGCTGGGACCCAGCAAAGGTAGCAGGCTTTGTTTCCTGGCACACCCTGTTCCCAGCAAGGACTGGTCTGTCACCTGCTCTTGCTCTAGGTGACAGGAGCAACTTTCATTAATGCCAGAGGATGAAATCTCTGAGCCGACAGAATTTATGTTGGTGAATTTCTCCAGATTCTATCTTTTTATGCTTTCCAAAAAAGGAAAGGAAAAAAAAAAAAGAAAGTTATTTAGCCAGTGACTATTTGAGATGGTTTTAGTTGCATACCTATTGGTTTGGGGGATTAAAAACAAAACCTAGGGGCCAGAGAGATAGCCCAGCGGGTAGAGTGTTTGCTTTGCACGCAGCTCAACCGGGTTGGATCCCGGCATCCCAAACCCCTAAGCACCGCCAGGAATGATTCCTGAGTGCAGAGCCAGAAGTAACCTCAGCATTGCAGGGTGTGATACAAAAAGAAAACAAAATTAAAACCAAACCCCCTAGAAGGGTGGGTGGGCTTTGTTTGGATGAGCAGGAAGGCGCGGCTTGCAGGAGGCAGGGCCTACATGAAACACAGCCCCTGGGACTGTATGCGAGCTGCGGGCTGGAAACTCTGAGGGCCGGCAACGGGTGTCTCTGTCCATTCAATGACAAGCAGAGTTTCCTTACCTCGCTGAAGGACAGAAACAATACCGGAGCTCGTAGGGTGCGCCCAGCATTTCCACACATAACACTAGAATTCCTGTCCCATGACCCACAGTGAGCTGAATCCTCGCGCTGATGTGATCATGATAATCCACGTGTTATTTTGTCCTTTAAAAAAAAGTTATTTATTTTTTGCTTTTTTGGGTCACACCTGGTGATGCTCAGGGGTTCCTCCTGGCTCTGCACTCAGGAGTTACCTCCTGGCAGTGCTCAGGGGACCATATGGGATGCCGGGGATTGAACCCGGTTGGCCTGGTGCAAGGCAAACGCCCTCCCGCTGTGCTGTCACTGCAGCCCTGCTCGCTCTCATCCCAAGTGCCAGCGATTAGATCCAGGACCTCACACAAGCCAGGCATGTCCTCTACTGCTGAGTCATATCCTCGGCCCGCTTCTCTTTGCTTTTGTGTTGGACTGCAGTTTTGTCCATTGTCTGCAAATCACTTTTCGATAATCAGTCTTTTGTGTCATGTCCAATCTTACGCTGTTAAAAATATTGCAACGGGGCCAGAGGTTACGGGTACAGAGGTTACAGCACTTTCTTTCCATCCCACCAACTGCAGTTCATTTCCCTGTACCACATATGGTTCCCTGAGTACCACCAGTAGTAAACTCTGAGCACCACCAGTGTGACCCCAAACCTATATATATATATATATATATATATATATATATATATACTGGAGTAAAACATATTCCATGGACATAATTTCCCTGACAAGCATTGCTTCAGAATAGGAATGCCTTGGGGCCGGGCGATAGCCCAGCGGGTAGGGCGTTTGCCTTGCGCGGCCGGCCTATGCCGGCCCGGTTCGATTCCGGCATCCCCATATGGTCCCCTGAGCACCACCAGGAGTAATTCCTGAGTGCAGAGCCAGGAGTAACTCCTGAGCGTCGCCAGGTGTGACCCAAAAAAACAAAAAAAAAAAAAAAAAAAAGGAATGCCTTCACATTCTGTATGATTTGTCCTCTTACCCCCTTGGCCCGCCATATCAGCAATACACATTCTAAGAGCCGCCCAGGAGGAGGCATCCATCCTTAGCAGGTATTTCGATGTATCAGTCAAGTAAGCGTATTGCCCCTCTGGTCCTTCAGTAGTCGGCAACATGTTCCCAGGGCCCCTCCAACACTGTGAGATCCTGTTTGGCAAGGAAACCTTTTCATATGAATGTACTTATACTTCTAGATACCAACTCTTTTTATTTTATTTGCTTTTTGGGTCATACCCGGCGATGCACAGAGGTTTCTCCTGGCTCTGCACTCAGGAATCACTCCTGGCGGTGCTCAGGAGGCCATATGGGATGCTGGGGATCGAACCTGGGTAGGCTGCGTGCAAGGAAAACGCCCTCCCTGCTGTGCTATCGCTCTGGCCCCACCAACTCTTGAATATGCTGCTTTTATACAAAGTGAGAGAAGCTTGATGTTCCCAAAGAAGTTGTCCTGGGAAGAAAACTGATTTTATTCTTTTATTTTGTTTGTTTTGCTATTGACTTTTTGGGTCGCACTCCATCGATGCTCAGGGGTTACTCCTGGCTCTGCATTCAGGAGTTACTCCTGGCAGTGCTAAGGGGACCATATGAAATGCTGGGAGTTGAACTCAGGTTGGCCTGTGTTCAAATGCCCTATCTGCTATACTATCGCTCTGGCCACAGAACGCTGTTTTTTTTTTTTCTTTTTGGGTCACACCCGGCAATGCTCAGGGGTTACTCCTGGCTCTGCACTCAGAAATCACTCCCGGCGGTGCTCAGGGGACCATATGAGATGCCGGGATCGAACCCCGGGGTGGCATGGGCCGGCGCGTGCAAGGCAAACGCCTTACCCGCTGGGCTATCGCCTCCGGCCCCAAGAACGCTGGTTTTTAAAGGAGAGTTGCAGTGTCTTAATTCCAGGCACCTATCTTGCTGCACTTGACACTTTCATACAACTTAGACATTAGAACTATCACACTTGAGTTGGCCAAAGGACAAGAGTGTTGGTGGCTGAGCACGGGTTAGAGAGTGCAGGTAAGAACACTGTCATTCTGTATTTCTGTGGCGAAAGGACCTTTATGTTATCAGCTAGATCAGGACCTTTATGCATGTTGAATCTCTATTACTTTAAAAATCTCCACCTTTCCTGCATTTGTGTAGACAATGAATAGCAGGTTATTTATCACTATTTTTTAAACTACGTCCATATTTTAAATACATTTAAAACCAAGAAACTATTTAAAATTCCAGTATGGAATTCTCTTCAGCTACCTGCACTGTTTCCATCCATTTTCTTAGCAAACACCAATACTGCGCTTACAGTCTGGCTCTCATCATCTTCGGACGCGTTTTAATTAAAGCATTTAGACAAGCGCTTCTGGCTCTGGGGTTTATTTTAGAAACTGCCGATGACCGACACACTGGTGAGAACAGTTTCTGCCTCCAGAAAGCTGCTCTCCTCGCATTCCCGCCTGAATTCCTGAGGCTCTGGCAGGGTGCCTTATCAGACCACCATGAATCCCCAGAATTTTAAGCCCTTCAAGAACAGCCCTTTTATGTCTGATCTCATCTCGCCAAGCCAGTTTCCCAACCTCCTGGAGCTTGCGCAATGGTGCTGACCAGTGGGCGCTCTGGATCCTGGCTCCCAGGCTTCCAGTCTGACCACATGCCCTAGAAGATTGGGCTGAACCCGCGCAAGGACTTCCTGGGTCAACTGGACGCAACACTTGGTACCGCACGGGGGCGCTGTGACGAACCGTAACAGACTGGCACAGGCCTTTCCGCCTGGCTCAGCTCCCCGGGCAGGGAGCGAGCGCGTCTCCAGAAAGTTCTCTTTTCTGCCTTGTGCTTCTGCCTGGGCTAACACACAGAGAACGGGTCCGGGTGCCTCTTTCTCTGCTCTAACTCGGGGCTTCTTAAACTTTCTCCTCTCTTGATTTGCTTTGCACCGCGAAATGCTCTGAATAAACTTGGACCTCATTCCGGAATGGATTGAAGCTCTTTATGTTCCTGGAGCAAGCAGATGCCCTTGGGCTCTACTAGCATGAGACAGGACATTTGGAGATGTCACTGGGGCCCGCTCGAGCAAATCGATGATGAACGTGAAACAGTGAAACTTGGGGAGGTTGTACATTCAGAAGATTAGATTTTCACAATTGTTGGATTTTTTTTTTTTTTTTTTTTGCTTTTTGGGTCACACCCAGCGATGCTCAGGGGTTATTCCTGGATCTGCACTCAGGAATTACTCCTGGCGGTGCTCAGGGGAATACATGGGATGCCGGGATCGAACCGCGTAGGCCACATGCAAGGCAAACACCCTACCCGCTGGACTATCTCTCCGGCCCCACACTTGCCAGATTTTCTTGTGAGCCCCCTCTCCTCCCTGCAACTTATTCAGTTATACACCCCTACCCGGGGCTTTGGACCCACAGTTGAAGAAGCTGGGATCTAACAGTTTGGCTAAGTCCTGGTCACAGGGTAATGGAAACCATATAAATCTCAGAGTTCCCTGCCGTCCGGAATGTGCTGAATCTAGCTCTTACAGAGCAGGTTGGAAAGCCCGCGGGCTCCCTCTCCGGGCCTGGGGTTCTGTCTGCACCCGGCTCCCCAGGGTGTGCCCGGTGGTCACCCACGAAAGGGGACCTGAGTTACTTTAATGTTCTGCCATTAGCACCCCAAAAATTCCATTGGGGGTTAGTTGTTGGGTAGGGGGCATCTCAACGGCTTGGGGTCCAGGGTCACACCCCAAAATGCTGGTTTGGGAGACCCATATGATGTCAGGAGTCAAACCCAAGTCCTTACACATGTGAAACATTCTGCTTGAACCACATCTCTGGCCTACAGTGTAGCCTCTTCCTCCCTCCTCCTCCTCCTCCTCCTCCTTCTCCTCCTCCTCCTCCTCCTCCTCCTCCTCCTCTTTCTCCCTCTTCTTCTTTTCTTCAGTCTTGGCAGGCACTGAGCTGGAGACCGGGTAACTCTCTCTGTGACTATCTTTTTTTTTCTTTTTTGGGTCACACCCAGTGATGCACAGGGGTTACTCCTGGCTCTTCTCTCAGGAATTACTCCTGGCGGTGCTCAGGGGACCATATGGGATGCTGGGGATCGAACCTGGGTTGGCCGCATGCAAGGCAAATGCCCTACCTGCTGTGCTATCGCTCCGGCCCCTCTCTGTGACTATCTGGCTGTCCTCCACCACACTACTCCCTGGCCCCCCGCCCCAGAAACTCAAAATAATGTGTTTTCTTCGTTTCATTTGGGGGCCCTACCAAGCAGTGCTCAAGGGCTACTCCCTAGCCCCTGGAAATGACTCCAGGGGTCATTTCCAACCATCATGTGGTATGAGGGGTGGACCGTGAACTTTCTGCATATAAAGCATGCGCTCGGGCATCTTCCAGCTCCAATGTAAATTTTGAAGGGGTTTCATGCTTTATCCCCTGTGGATGCCACAGGTTATGCCTTGTCCTGTCCACATGGGTCCACTGCCTGATATCAGAGAGGGGGGGGTGGGGTGGGGTGTGTCTTTTTGGCCTCTCAGTCTCCACTTCCATTTTCCGGCATCAGAACCCGGCTTCTCTGTGGAGATGTCCTCAGGGATTCCCCCACCTTTTGGGGGAGGGATAGGGAGAGGTTGGCCCAAAACCAGTGGTGCTCAGGTCTTACACCTGACTTTGTGCTCAAGGATGACTCCCTGGCAGGGCTCATGGACCAGATGGGGCTCCAGGCAAGCACTTTCCTGAGTTCTCTCCCTCTGGCCCGACCTTAGCTACTTTTACAAGTAGATCTGAGTACATGGGCCGGTGGAGACTGGTTTCAGGAGCTTGTTCACTCCATTGGTCTTGTCCATTAGGCTGTTGTGATCTAATCAAATGCAAATTAGAGTCAGGAGACCCAAACCTAGGCTGGCGCAGGGAGTCAACATCAGGGAATCAGGACCCTGGAGAGAGACAGAAGGTGCGAGAAAAGGTGCCCTGAGACCTCCCTGCCTGCAGCCACCACAGACCAACAGGGACCCCACATGGGGTAACTTTCATTCACTCCAGGGACTGAAGCGATAGTACAGCAGTAGGGCTTTGCCTTGCATGCTGCCGACCTGGGTTTCATCCCGGCATCCCATAGGGTCCCCGAGCACCTACAGGAGTAATTCCTGAGCGAAGAGCCAGGAGTAACCCCTGAGTATCACCGGTGCTCAGGAAAAAAAAAAAAAAACCTCTTTTTTTCGGGGAGTGTGATGGATCTCACCAACTGCGCTCAGGACTTACTCCCCGCCAGGGCTCACTCCCTGGCAGGGCTCAGAGAATCATATGTGACGTCAGGGATTGACCGAGACTTGGCAATTGCCTTATCTGCTGTGCTGTCTTCTGGGCAAGGAAGAACTTTTTTTGTCATACTCCTGAATGAATGAAAGTTACCCTGCAGGGGCGCTCTGCGGGTCTGTGGCAGAGGCAGGCAGGGGCCCTGGAGGGGGGGGGCTCTCCTCCTGAGTGCTTAACCCCTGTAGGATCGCTCTGGCCCAGTAAATCCACTTCTTTCATGGACACACTTTACATAGAAGCCTGCATGCCATATTTCCATACCACAAATACCTAAAATGCTATAAAACAACAAGAGAGAGAGAGAGAGAGAGAGAGAGAGAGAGAGAGAGAGTCCCTAGCCCGGCTGGCTAGAGTGGTGGGGTGGGATTTGTGGGGGCAGCACTGAGCCACCTACCCAGGACTGGCAGTGGCGGCATGAGCCAGGCGAGCACAGGCTGGCACTGCTAAGGGAAAGCAGGGACAGATCCAGGAACACCAGAGATGGGCAGCATGGAGACTGAAAGCCAAAATCCTAATAGAGACGATGACCACATGGGGGGGTCGCGGCAGATCTCCCTTCACAAACACTCTTAGGGCACGGGGGTCTGTGATTCGGAGAGAACGCGGAGGATAAGACTTCTCCTGAGGAAAAGGGTCTGTTGACGTGTTGACTACCCTAGTCTGGCATTCACCGTGTTCTGCTGTTTAAAAAGTGCCGGGAAAGGGGCCGGAGCGATAGCCCAGCCGGGTAAGGCGTTTGCCTTGCCAACATTTAAGAGGAGGAAGTAGATCATCGCGGAAGGTCCCAGATCACTAGAGGGGCCCATGTCTTATTTTGCTCCCCATGAGTATTGGTCTCTCCTACCAGATTCACCAGTAATGCCAAGTGAAACTGCCTGGGAGAACAGCTTCAGATTCCCACGGAGACATGACTTTCAGGGTATTGTGCCATTCTGGAGTGAATCCTTTGATGACAAATGAGGAGAAACAGAGGAATTCTGGTGTGCGTTAGCAACGGACAGATACTGGCTGGGCCCTTCTGTCCCAGGTGGGCGGGGCCCTGGGATTTCCTTTAAGCCAGTCTGAGTTCTGTGATTCAACAAACCTTGCTCTTTGTTTCAGTTTATTGTCTTCAGGGCATTACTCATAGTGGGGAATCACCTCGTCTGCCCGGGGTCACCCAAATCTGAGTCACACCGTCTGACCTCCTTTTCTGGATTCCAACAACTTCCTCTCCAGAGTCATTGAGCAACATTCCTGAGGAAAAGGGTCTGTTGACATGCTCAGTACTGCCCTACTCGCGTAAACACCATGTTCTGCTGTTGAAAAGTGCTGAGAAAGTTGAGCTGAAACGTTCTCATACGTTTAAACTCAGCATCCAGAATGATAATAGACGGGTTGGGTGCTTGCCTTGCACCCTCCTGAGCTGGTTCCGTTCCCATCTCTGCATTTGGTCCTCTGAGCCCCAGGTGTGGTTCAAAAGCCAAAAATTAGAAGAGAGAGAGAGAGAGAGAGAGAGAGAGAGAGAGAGAGAGAGAGAGAGAGAGACAGAGACAGAGACAGAGACAGAGACAGAGACAGGGACAGAGACAGAGACAGACACAGAGAGAGAGAGGAGAGAAAGAGAGAGAGAGAGCGAGAGAGCGGAGAGAGAGGAAGAGAGAGAGAGAGAGGAAAAGTCCCTTATACAGACAAGTTGGGGGAGGGGGAGGGAATGTGGGGACACTGGTGGTGGGAATGGGGCACTGGTGGAGGGACAGGTCCTGGAACACTGCATGACTGTGACCCAATTACGAACATCTTTGTATATCTCACGGTGGTATAATAAAAAATAAATAAAAACCAAAAATTAAAAAATAAATAAGTGTTCTCGAGCCAGGTAAGTAGGTGAGATGATGCCTGTGTTAATAAACTAGATGGGAGGCATCCTTTTTTTTGCACACAAGTATATCAAATCACAACATCTTACAATTTTAATTGTCAATTTTAATTGTCAAAAGCAAGACAAAATTGGATTCTTCTCAATCACAAATGGCCATTTCAGGTCGTCTCATACTCCTTCTTGTAGCTTTTTCTCTGGCCCTTCTGTGGCCTTCCCTTAGTGTATACAGGGTGAGGGCAGGCCCTTTGGGGGGTCTCGGATATTTTCTTTTTGTCCTTTTTGGGGGAGGGGTGGGCCAATTCTCAGCAGCGCTCAGTAACTGCTCCTGGATCTGTGCTGGGTTGCTCCTGGCACTGCTCTGGGAATCCGCGGGGGCCATGAGCAAACCCACGTCTAAGAACTGAATGTTTACCCCCGCCATAGGGCTCTGTTCTTGCAAGGCTTTGCCTCGAGGTGGAATCTAGACAAAGAAATCAATGCACTGATTCCAATGACTGTGTATCAGCTCAGCTGACAGAAACTGTAGGTAGAAAGGGGAAATAGAGCTCTCAATATGAAGAAGTCTAGGATTTGAATAAAAGGAATTTTTCTTTTTTATTGAATAATTCGATTAGCTACTTTGATGGAACTTTCTTTATTATGCACAAAATCCCCAGGAACTACTAGGTACTATCAAGGCAGATTTGCAAAGCTGGAAAACCAGAAGGGTTTGGACAACCAAGATAAGAAGCGACATTTTTCAGGGGAGTCTTTGTTGTATAATATCGGCATTCCGAGCTGACAGGTCCATTCATCAAAGACCACTTCCATACAACCAGGGAACTGAAAAGACAGTCTAGCATTGCTGAGGACTCATTACCCAGTAAACACCTCCTAAAAGCCTCTCTGCTGAGCACACGCACACACAAAATGTCAATGATCCTGGCTGCAAAGGAGACCTAGAATTTCCAAGGAATTTCAGAATAAAATGGGGGCCGTTTGCAGAAAAAGATCACATTTGCGCTTTCAATGGGAGTCCAGAGAGAAGGTAATTTTTCAGTGAGAGATAGAACTGACTTGTGGGGCCGGAGCTATAGCCCAGCGGGAGGGCGTTTGCCTTGCACACGGCCAGCCTGTGCCAGCCCGGGTTCGATCCCCGCGTCCCCATATGGTCCCCGAGCACTGCCAGGATTAGTTCCTGAGTGCAGAGCCAGGAGAAACCCCAGAGCATTGCGGAGTGTGACCCAAAAGCAAAAAAAAAAAAAAAAAAAAAAAAAGAAAAAAAAGAACTGATTTGCATGCAGCCAACCCAGGTTCCATCTTCAGCATCCTTTATGGTGTCCGAGCACGGCCAGGAGTGATGCCTGAGTGCAGAGTCAGGACTATCCCCTGAGCATCGCCAGGTGTGGCCCCCAAAACAAAACAAAACTAAAAGAACAATGTTAATGACAGTTCCAGGACATAGTTCCACTGCCACACCTATCTCCACGGTACAGCTTTTTTTTTCTTTTTTGAGTCACACCCGGCAATGCTCAGGGGTTACTCCTGGTGGTGCTCAGTGGACCATATGGGATGCCGGGATCGAACCCAGGGATCGAAGTCACGTGCAAGGCAAACGCCCTACCCCTGTGCTATCGCTCAGGCCCCAGGTTACATCTTTTAGGCACTGTTAAAATTTAAAATTTTTATTCCATCAAGTTTTGTTATTTTGTTTTTTTTTCCCCCGTCTTTTGAAACTCTCTCTGAATCTGTTTAGATCAAACTGAGCTGGCCCCAATGGCTGAACTGACTTACGCATCAAAGAGCTCTGTCTTGAAAGTGTGCACGTTGAGGCAAATATGTACAAATCAGGCACAGACCTGCCACTGGGCCTCTCGAGAACTCGCCACATTCTTTCATGTTGTTAGAACCTGAGCTGTCTGCAACCAGCCCCTCAGCCCTTCCTTCAAAGCTGTCTCACAAACCTACCCTCTGTCTAGACCCACCAGAAAGGTCGGCTTAGGCAGGCTGCTGCCGGTTTGTTTGTTTATTTGTTTGTTCATTTGCTTGCTTGCTTGTTTTTTGGGTCACACCCAGTAACATTCAGGGTTTACTCCTGCCTCTGCACTCAGGAATTACTCCTGGAAGATCTGGGGGACCATATGGGATGTTGGGGATTGAACCCAGGTCAGCAGAGGGCAAGGCAAATGCCCTCCCTGCTGTGCCCTCCCTGCTGTTTGTTTTTGGTGTTTGTCTTTTTCAAACACTTCTGGATCATTCTTAGCTCCTGAGAAGGAACTGGAGGGATACTGGCTTTCCGGGGCGTCACTATCTATCTGTACGCAGCACTCTTGGTCAAGAAGAGTGTCTTTTGGGGTTGGAGCCATAGCACAGCAGGGAGGGCGTTTGTCTTCCCTGCTAGCTCTAGGAGTGCACATGGGGAGCACTAGGGCAGGGAGGGGAGCAGGTGTGAGCCTGAGCTGGAGCCCTCCCTGCTCCAGCAACTCAGGACCCCGGGTCTAGAGAACGTTTCGTGTGTTCAGTTGTTCAGATCAGTTGATTCTTGGTGTGGTCCTCAGAAAGTCACTTAGAAGCCAGATATTAGGTTGTTTGATCTCTTGATATCCCGTTATTCATTTATTTGCTTGAGTGGGCGCCAGATAATAGGTAGATTAAAATTTTTAGCAAGTTGTTTTTCTTGTCCAGTGGCATGGATCTGATGTGCTTGTGTGTGGACACGCAGCTCGGGGGTTCCTCAGAGCCACACCCAGCCGTGCTCAGGGGTCACCCTTGGACCCGAGCCCTGCGGTTGTCTCTGGAACAGGAGTGTACTCTGGACATGGATCAGGGTTACTGTTTGCTGCTTCTCTCTCAGTTATCCTTATTATTATTATTTTTTTTTTTGCTTTTTTGGGTCACACCCGGCAATGCTCAGGGGTTACTCCTGGCTCTGCACTCAGGAATTACTCCTGGCGGTGCTCGGGGGACCATATGGGATGCCGGGGATCGAACCCAGGCCGGCATAGGCCGGCCGGGCGTGCAAGGCAAAGCGCCTACCCGCTGGGCTATCGCTCCGGCCCCAGTTATCCTTATTATTGTCTAGAATTTTGTGTTTGTTTTTTTGGTTTGGGGCCCACACCGGCCATGCTCAGGGATTACTCCTGGCTCTGTACCTATATGGTCCCCAAGCACCGCCAGGAGTGATTCCTGGGAATCACACCTGGCGATGCTGGGGACCATATAGGATGCTGGGGATTGAATCGGGTTGGCTACGTGCAAGGCAAACACCCCTATACTCTCGCCCGGTCCCTGTATTGTCTAGAATTTTAAGCAACTATGTTTATTTAAACATTTATTTAAAAGGAAAGGGCTTGGGGCCACACTTGGCCGTGCTCAGGGATCACTCCTGGCGGGACTTGGGAGACGGCATGGGGAGGGATAGAACCAGGGACTGCCACGTGCAGGAAAGTGCCTTTACCTCTGCTCTCTCCAGCTCCCTTTCCCCTTTTTCACTTTCTAACTTTTCTTCTCTCTCTGTCTCTCTGTTTCTCTCTCACACACACAGACACACACAACCAACTTTTTAAAACATTTACTTAGGGGAAAGGGTTAGGTGCCACACCTGGCAGTGTTCAGTGCTGGCTCCTGGCTCTGTGCTCAGGGGTCACTCCTGGCAGCGCTCAGGGCAGCCGCTCGTGGGACAGCATCTTCGCTGCAGCACTCTGCCGCCAGCCCTTATTTCTTTTTTTTTTTTTTTTTTTTTTTGCTTTTGTGGGTCACACCCGGCAATGCTCAGGGGTTACTCCTGGCTCTGCACTCA